>JANAVB010006599.1:4469349-4557964 GCA_029216955.1 Iris pallida
ATATATATATATTATATATATATATATATATATATATAATATATATATTATATATATATATATTTTTTTTTTTTTGTCATTTGCTACATATATATATATATATATATATATATAATATATATATTATATAATAATATATATATATATTATATATATATTATGTAGCAAATGACCTCTAGCCTAGTGGTTAAAGAGATGCATCTGGTCCGTGGTTAGGAGTTCGAATTCCACTGGGAGCGATTCCAGAAACAATTTACTTGCTTCCAATAGATATATATATCTTCTAGATATATATATATATATATATATATATATATATATATATATATATATTTATATATTCGGTTTTCGTTTTCGGTCCGAAACCGAAATCGAAATCGAATAAAATTTTTTAGCATTTTCAAAAACCAAAACCGAACCGATTTTTTTAAAATCGAACCAAATCTCTTATTCGGTTCGATTTTCGGTCCAAAATCGAATAATGCTCACCCCTAGGTCGAGCAATGGCGGCCAGCGGAGGGAGGAGGGGAATTTGGGGGGGGGGGGGGGGGGGTGTTGGCCAGCGGAGGGAGGAGGGGGGTTGAGGGGGACCGAATAAGAAAAATCGAATCGAACCGAGATTCGATTCGGTTTAAAAGATTCGGTTCGATTCGGTTTTGAAAGTACTAAATTTTCTTATTCGGTTCGGATTTCGGTCCAAAACCTAAAACCGAATAAAAAATTCAGTTTATATATATATATATATATATATATATATATATATATATATATATATATATATATATATATATATATATATATATAATATATATATATACATATATATAGTGCTATATATAACAAAAATGCAAATAAACCAAAAATTTGAATAAACTGAATAAACCGAAAATCGAACCGATTTAATTCGGTTCAGTTTGATTCGGTTATGGGCCAATTCGGTTCGGTTTCGATTTTGCTTATTCGTTTTTCGGTTCAATTCAGTTTTTGGTTCGATTTGAACCGAATTAACCGAATGCTCACCCCTAGCTCGACCCGCCCCCTCCTCCCTCCGCTGGCCGGCTACCCTCCCCTCTCCTCTCCTCTCCTCTGGTCGGCCCCGCTTGACAAGCCCCCGCCACCGGAGAGAGAGGGGGGAGAGCGTGGAGGAGGAGTAAAATCGTATTTTTAGACGTATTTTAACGGCTGTTAACGACGGGTACAAAATGAGCAAAAATAAAATTGTGAATTTTTTTAAATAAGGGGTCTCCAAATGCAAAAACGCAAATCTAAGGAGGGTTTTTTTGCACTTTATCCGAAGATTGGGGGGGGGGTAATACTAATTAAAATAAAATTGGGGGGGGGGGGAGTAGAGATACGATTAACAATTGGGGGGGGGGGGGGGGGGTAAATACAAATAACTCTATATAAATACACAAAAGTATCTATTGCAAAGGAAGATTCTTCCATTTAAAAAAGGATAGTGCTATTAACACTCCTAAAATATCATTTTGCATCCTCTTTAATTTTCTATCATTCAAATTCCAATTTTATTCCTGCATTAAATATGACATTGATTTATACATGCATAGAGGGAGGAGTGCATTTTAGGAGTGCCAATAATGTTAATGCAATGATAAATTTGGAATTTGAATGATAAAAAATTTAAAAGGAGTGCAAGATGACATTTTATGAGTGTTAATAGCACCACCCTTAAAAAATAACAAAAAATAATATACAATATATAAATTATGCCTAAATGTATCAATCCATATTTTTAGCTTTTTAAAAGACCATCTTTTTTTTACCCCTATACTCCAATCCGAAACTGCCGGAAGTGTCTAACCCTTGATACTGGTACTTATTTATAGGAAGGAATTGAAACCGATTCCAATACCGATATTTCGTGTTGGAGTGGGTGGGGTTCCCAACCTATGTGAAGAAGACCCCGGAGTGCGACGAGCGCCGTCTGTGTGTCAGAGAACCTCGGGGAGGTGACGAGGCCAGTCGGAGATGACGGAGACACTCGGGAGCTGTCAGAGGAGCTGCTGGAGAGAGGGGGGCATAGTTCGGGCAAGGGGAGTTCTGGCCGAACTCTGCCTCCCAGTTCCAGAACTGTTCTGTTGCCAGAACACAGAGTTCTGGACGAAACTCTGTGCCAGGACAGAGTTCTGGCCGAACTCTGTGTGTTGGGGCTGAAGCGTTTTTCAGCGTGATTTAATCACTGTTGGATCTTATCCTACGGTCCAGATTTTGCTGCGAATTAGGAGTTTATACATGGTTATTCCTAACCCTAATCACAACACAACGTTGAAGAACAAGAGAGAGAAAAGAGGCAAGAGTGCCATTGCAACTTTAGAAGAGAAAAAGGAGGATTGAAGGCCAATTTCGAAGGAGGATCGTGTTCGGATAATATCTACTCGTCGTCCTTGTTCTTCGTAGCTTTGTAATCATTATTCTTGCTCCTAAGTGTTGTGGGTGTAATGCCTGTGGTTCGTATTACGTATCTTGGTATATGTATACGTAATTTGACTAGTATTGCATGTCTTCCTGCTTGATTTATAGCATTACATTGATTGGTTTATTCTTGGGTTGGTTCGGCTTGGCTTGTTTTGCTTTGGTTCATCATGAACCAAAGGTGAACCCTCCTACCTACCACCACCCTCCTTATTTATAACCCTTCCCTTTCTCTCTCCTCTTTACTTCCTTCCTTCTTTATTTACTCTCCACCACCAACCAAGAGAACCCTAGCCTAGGCAAGTGCAACTTGCTTCATGAAGGAACCCACCATTTTTTTGTTCTAAACTCTTCTATGCAACCTTCTAATCCACTTTAGTTCTTGTCATTTTATATTTTTTGTATATTTTCTTGTAGATCTAAGTTTTAGCTATTTTTGGAATTTCATGGTTTTGATCTATCAAACCTTCTTGTTTTCAAGTTTTGATGGTTCCATGTTGTAGAAAATTTGATTCTACCCAATTTTGACTATTGGAAGACCTGATTTCGACTTATTTTGAGTGAGTTATAGTCTTTTTGGTTCATGGGTTCTCATGGCCATTAGAGGCTGATTGGAGAAGATGAGCAGTGCTGTTTTCATGGGTTCTCATGGTCTTTTTGTTTTCCTCGAAATTTCAAAATTATCAAAATAGAGTTTTCAAAACTAGTACATATATATTGCCATGAAAACTCTACCCACCTTACAGAAATCAAGTAATACAATAGGAAACGAACAAATTCTCATATAAGAACATTAAAGGGAACAAGGTCTAGCTAAATAAATCAACTCGTAAGGTAACCCAAAACATCGAAAGAATCTCGAAAATCAAATTCTCGCACACACGAAATAACCCATAAATCAAAACAAGTACAAAATATCGAAAACAATGTCCAAAAACGTAAAATCCAACTGCATAAAAATTCGCATAAAATCGTAAAATACAGGATATCTGTCTCGAACCGATGACCGTAGTTCCTAATATCCGAAGAATGTGTCATGATCATTCCTTGCCACGCCATCCGGAATGGCTGCAAAAGATTCACCATGACATTATAATCGAGCGGCTGCAACTTTCGTTACCACGCCGTCAAGGTATACTAGGGTCACCCGGTACTCTTGACAAATACCTAGTACGAATCAAATCCATAACCCAAATATCCGAATCACAAAAATTCACAAAATCTCTAACAATGTAATGAGAGTCCTAGAAAACAATCAAAATCCAAAATCCAGGTGAACCGTAACACACATCCAAAAATATCTTCAACAATAACCACAAGATAGCTTTTCTAGGAAAATACTCCAAACCAAGAATCCACATCAAAATATAATGTATAGAAAGTATATCTATAATCGAAATAATATCTGAAACAAATAATCATGAGTGCGGAACTGTCCGGAATCAAGGAAGCCAAATCGATACAAGAATATCCCTCGGATACTCAACAAATGTTAAAATATCCAATCTCAGAGTCCAGAGGAAGTCTTCAGTCCGCAGCAATCCAGCCAACGCTCGAAGAGGACGATAATGAAACTAAGTCAACACGAAGTCAACGCACGAAAGAGATAACAGAAATCAAACAAGACGAAACACCGGGAGAGTACAGAACCCAAGACAGATAATCAAGTAACCCAATGATGGAGATAAGATGACATCTCATCGGATAAAACGATCGACATGACCAACTATAGGATCATATCTATCAAACAAGGATCATGGGTAGATAACAACAAATGAGACAGGGCAAAGCAAAATATGTCCAGGTAGAGATGAGGACAAATTTACAAGTTCAAGGGAGCGAAGGGCAAGTGTAGCAAGTTAGAATCCCAAGGAATAGTGGACTGAGATCAACAATCATGTGATACCCAACAATATCTTAAAACGAGACCTGCATGGGCCACCAATAAAACCTTGTCACGCCCCAGTACCGGAATACGGGGACGGACGTAGGCCAGCTACACCGTATAAGGTATAAAGACGTTATACGGCGATCGTGGCTGTCAATCTTGTTGGGTATCCTAGCATGCAAGCAGTCTATGGCCTAAATCCGATCATATCCACAGGCAATAATCAATGAAATAACGACAAGAGAGATAATCACATGAAAAACAGGAAATACTCATATGATAATCAGAGAGTCTACAATAAGAAATAATGTAGACAAGAATACCTTCCCACACAGTTCCCTCATGGTCAGGAACTGAAGCACGTCCTCCAAGTCAAGTCTGGAAGATCCACATGGCCGGTCACAGGCAATCTGGGAACAATCCAGGGTTGGTCAGGCCAACCGTAGCAAGTACCAGAAAGGAAGGCTCAAGGACGGGCGAAGAAAACCAACAGGATATAATATGACAAATAGCATCTAAAAACAGTAAATAAGGTAAGGGATCGTGCGGTACCAACGCACGATTACAGAATATAAGGCAGCAATCCAACTACTAATACGTAAGTAACCAACGATCATCACAATCATCCTGACATCCACTAATACTTGCATCGCCAACTGGAACTCGTAGTCCGTCATCCGGAACGGTAATCCATCCGTACATCAAACAAGAACAAGGGAATGAATCACCGCGTCGGGACAGCATTACGTGCCAGCCAGCTTAGCAAGCAACAAGCCATACAATTTAGGTGAATAAGCGGCCACTCAAAAGTCTACGGCTATCTATGTGGAGGTTGGGTTACCCCAACAATACAATATAGGAATCCTCAGATCGTGCCATATCCCGCAAGGGCTAGCGAGGCCAAATAACGCATAACAGGTAGGTATGCACGGTCCCTCGGAAGGCCACCGTGCTAAGCAGGAGTACATATAGTAGTCGGATACTGCCATATCCGTGGCGGCCAACCCCGACGCGCCAGGACGAGCCTGTGGCGGCCGGTAATGCACGATCTCGGGATTCCGTTCCCTTCCAATGCTTCTACCATTTTTAGTTGCCTAGATTAACCCTACATTTATCCGGAATCACATGCCGTGGTCACATGCTCATCCTCCTAGATGTCGTACCTCAGTACGAGAACGCTAAGTAAGAATCAGCCTCGGCACCTATAGTCCCAGTTGTGATCCATCCTTAGTGTTATGCAACAAGCAAGCAAGCAATCCTAACCACGCTAAGACTATAGGCCAACTACCAGATACCCGTGCAGGTAATCATATAATATAGCCAGAATATCAAGATGGCATCGCAATGCCATATAATCATGGAAGTAGCACCTCAAAGTGCCAATAGACAAAGGGCACCACAGTGCAATGTCAGGGCCAGCACCTCACAGGGTAAGCTGGACTTATAGCACGGATACAGGTAGTCAGGTCTGGGACAAAGACAACTCTGTCAGTCACAAGAAGTCATCTGCCCACATCGTGGCATGGATATCAAGTCAAGTACAACCAGAACCTCTACTATAATAACATCTCAAGCATATATGGGAGCCTACAGCTCCAATCATCAAGTCGGTCTACCTACCGGATCAATCTATCAATAGTCTACCAATCCTCGATGGGATAAATATCATATCAGGAAAATACGATCACTTGGTACTAGGCTAATCACTATAGACAATGCTAGGCCCTCTAGCTCACAAGAATCCTCCGAGTCAATGATCACAGGCTATCAGCAACTAAGTCTCCCAACTACCGGGATACAGCAAAGGTACTAGGTTTGGGCGTTTGGGAAGTCGAGTAAAAATTATATATTGATATCCTCGATATTCTATTCGTTCCGCGAGACACTCGCACCAATATCAAAATCCAAGAGTCCTCAAGACATATCTGATCAAATTAGAACATCACCAAGGAACTAGTAACACTATCTAAGAATCCACTTAGTCTACCATAACCACTATCTCAATATCATATCTCCTCATAGTCAATCCTCGAATAAGATCATAATCCCAACACATGGGTCAACACTAATCAACGCCGTCAGAAAATGGCAAGGATTGCGTGAACCACTCTGGATCAGATCCACAACCCTTAAACCAAACAAGGACCAGGGTTGCAGACCTTCACCCGAGTAGAACCGCTCTCCTTACACAATCCGACGGACAGGACAGATAATGGGATAACAACTAAACTAGAATACCATCTAAAAAGAAGGGTCACAGGTCAAGAGTCCAATGGACGATACCGTCGAAAAGGCAAGGATTGCGTGAACCACTCTGGATCAGATCCACAACCCTTAAACCAAACAAGGACCAGGGTTGCAGACCTTCACCCGAGTAGAACCGCTCTCCTTACACAATCCGGCGGACAAGACAGACAAGACGCGAGGCGACTAATCTAGTCAGGAGTCTACCTAGCAGGCAATGATATCAGGGATGCTATACCAAGAAGAACATGCATAAGTACAGTCCCGCAAACCAAAGGAATGGTTCCGCCCAATCCTTCGGACCAAATTCTCAACCGGGAATTCTGGAAAAATCCGGCAGAGTCTCCTTTGTAATCTGGATGGGAGCACCCTACGAATAGAGGCTAAAACCACTCGGCGCAACCCGCCGTAGAATCGCAGAATCGCAGGCTGAGAACACTAAGTCTCAGCTACCAGCAGCACTAAGATGCGTACTGGGAACAAGTCGATAGCCGAGAACACTAAGTCTCGGCCTCCAGCAGCACTACGATGCGTATTGGAAAATCAATCGAACCCGAGACCACTAAGTCCCGGCCTCCAGCAGCGCTACAATGCGTACTGGGCGCCAAGCCAACATGCATAATAATAAAATAACCGCCTCGCAGGGCGCATCACAGCACATGCTCGTAATTCTAACCCAAGCGCAATCACAGCCACAAGAATAGTTCGCCAAGCCGTTACCCGACCGTGAGTCGGACACGGGGCACATAGGGACAATCCGTACAAGTGAGTCGTGTTCGTGTCCTCGGAGGTGTGGATGACCCATCCGAGTCGTCCGATACGGTCTATCCCAGTATCGGACCAAGCTAGTCTAGGTTATCATGGCAGTTCTACTGCTAAGCTATACTACTCATGATTATACAATTTTACAATAAATTAAATACAATAAAATCCAGGAGAGATGGCAAGAGCCGCCGATGAGCAAGGGATACTTGCCTAGAGGGCTCGGCTAGGTAAGCAAGTCTTCGGCAGTCGCGATCCAAGCTAGCACGCCAATCGAGATCCTCAAAACACACAATAAACAATCATCAGCACCAAATAATAAAATAATAGAATAATTACAAGAGATGGCAGAAGGCTATACCGTGTGGGTTCCGCAAGCAGTGCAGGGATCTGGCACGGAAACCGAGGTACGCAGATCGATACGGACACGTAAACCGAGACGTGTACGTATATCGAGACACGCACGAGAATCGAGATAACATAAATATCGAGATGGCACGAATATCGAGATGAACGGGAAACACGTGCACGTAAATTGAGACGTGCACGTAGATCGAGAAAATCATGAATATCGGGATGGCACACGAATCAACGCGACACGCAAATCGAGGCGTGTACGCGAATCGAGACAGAGCGAGACTTAAGGAAGCACGCAAATCAATACGACATACAAGTCGACGTATGCACGCAAATCGATGCGGTGCGGAGTCCAAAGTGATACACAAACCAAGGCGGCACGTAAATCCGTACGTGTATGCAAATCGAGATAGCACAAAGGCCGAGACACATAAACGAGGCAACACGCAAACCAAGGGGCACGGTGCCCGAGGCAGTGCGGGGCTCGAGGCGTCCCGCTGCCCAAGGCAGCGCGTGAACCGAGGGTGCACGAAAACCAAGAAGGCGTACGCAAACCGAAGCATACGCAGAACGAGGCGCACGCGGACCGAGCAGCGCACTGCTCGAGGCAGCACGTGCACCGAGGCACGTGGCCCGAAGAGCACGCAGCCCGAGGCTGGCTCGCTGCTCGAGCAGCGCGAGGCCCAAGGGCGTTCCGCCGCTCGAGGCGGTGCTGGCCCGGGCGCGGCAACGGCACAGCGGTGGTGCTGGCCGCCGGAGAGAAGAGAAAAGGAAGGGGCGCGGGGGAGTTCGGGGCTCACCGGGTCGGTCGGGCTCCGACGGAGGGGGCAGCAGAGCAGCGGTGGTGGTGCTGGTGGCGACGGAGGAGGCCGGCCGAGAGGGAGACGGCGACGATGATGGTGGTGGCTGCAGTGAGTGGCAGCGGACGCGGCTCCGGGAAGAGGGAGCCGGGGAGGAGGCGGCTATGGCGAAGGGGGGCGGCGCTCGTGGGTGAAGGCGGCGGCACGGGCGGTGGCAGTCGCCGGGAACAGCGAGAGAGGGAGAGATGGAAGTGGTGGCGGTGGAGACGAGGGCGTCGACGGCGCTCGGGTGGGGGGGGGGGGGCGGAGGAGAAAGGGACATCGGTGGTGGTGGCCGGAGCTGGCCGGGGAAGAGCGGGAGAGAAGAGAGTGAGCTCGAGAGAGAGAGCTGAGGGAAAAAGGAAAGGGGGAGGGGGCTGGTCCAGTGAGGGGTCGGGAGAGAGAAAAAGAGTGAAGGGAGAGGTGAGGGGGTTAGGTAGGGGGTGTCGGCTGAGTGAAAAGTGAGGGGGAGAGAGAGAGTGAAAGCATGGGTTGGGGTTAGGGTTAGGTAAAGGGGATAATAATAATAATAATAATAATGATAATAAAATGGTAATAACAATAATGGCAAGAATAATAATGTGAATAAAATTCACCCTCAAGAAAATATCAATAAAATTTTAACAATACCCAAATTTAAAATTCCCAAAAATACAAAATACAGTCAGATACCTATTTCAAAAATAGGAATTTGACAGGATCTGTAGCCTGCCGTCGAGTAGGGCACATTTCCAGCACACTGTCATGTGTTGCACCCTCTAAGTCACCTAAGGGTACATGCGTTTTCTGGACGATGTACCCACATGAATTCAACCCCTAATTTTCGACCTGGATAACCTGGATGGTCTGCAGGGCTTGTGGCTGTGGAATAATCTCATTGCATCTTGCTAGTAACTAGGCCTGTGATAACCCTAGTTAGTTAAAGTATCAAGCCGTACTCATTGTTTGGCCGTGATTGTTGAATGGGGAATGAATCAGTCTAAGTCTTGTCTTGATCCAGTACCAGATTGTTACATGACCTGATTTTCTTATTTTATCTTGCTGATAAATGGTGGAAAACCAAGTTTCGTTCAGGTGAAGGGTTACAACCCTGGTCCTTGTTTGGTTTACGGGTTGTAACCTGGTTATCTGAATAGTCCCATGGTTCTTTCGTCGTATATCTTCCTGATATGTTTTTCTTATTTCCAGTTCTTACTATTTATTTTACTCTTGTGCTAATTGCTGGTTTTAGTTCCTAAGTGAAGCTTTCTTTGTGGCACTTGCTCTTTCTGGGATCTGACCCAGCTGGTTTTGTATGGCCAGATTTCGGAGCAGCTCCAGAGGATCTACCGACTTTTCAGCCCGATGGTGAACACCAGGCGTAACCAGAGAACGAGTGGGTTATTTTTGGCTCTCCCACTTTATTGTAAAAATATTCTTTTGAGGTGTTTAGCCGACGAGCACCTGTTTAGCTCGATTGCACTTTCACTTATTGTCTGCCTACGGGCTGTAACATGATTGACAGATCCTAGGGTTGATCATGTATGACTAAACTCTTGCTACTCTTCACATTTTGTAACGACTAGCTTCATGATCAGCTGAATATGTAATGTTTGGGACGCCTTACTATTGTATATTTGGTGATCTTATATCTTGTAACATTTACTTACTTGCTTGTGATTGAGACACTAGGCTTGTTCATGACCTTAAGAGACTGTTGGCTTGTAGTTAAACCCTCATGTATCTAGACAGCCGTGACCGTATAGCGAGGTGGGTTATACTTCAATATACGTAGCTGGCTATGTCTGCCCCCGCTCTCCAGTATTCTGGTTCTGGGGCGTGACATGGGGATCCGATTTGGATCGAGAGAAGTTTGTAGAGGGTGTAATCCTTTATTTCATTAGTGAAGCCTTCTCAGGGTTGGACTCCGATCGTCCCGTGGTTTTTTCCGCAAGTGTTTTCCACGTCAAAAATTCTGTGTCTGCGTGGTTTGTTTAGGTGTTTTGGTTCGTACGTTGTTTTGCTCGGTTCTCTCGCAGGTACTCTCTAGTTTGAGAAAAAATTTCCTCGTTTCTTTTCCAACATTTCGAACCTTGGTCTAAACAGAAGGTTGAAAGAACTTTGTTTTTAAACCGCTCTTCCTGCACCAATCCTTGATTATCATGCTTACACAATAAATAACTGAAACTTCAACAAAGCAAAGAGATTGATAACATAAGTGAAATGGTTTAACTTTTTCTTAGAAAGGCTTAAAGAAGGCCTATCATGAGCATATAGCTCTACATATAGCAGACAATTAATTCATAATACTTCAAATTATCTGCAAAACAAGTTAACCCATCTTTTCATTGAACCTGGAGCATAAGTTCCAAAACAACAAGTGACTAAATTAAGTTATGTTATATGCACAGGTTTTAGAATAGAGAGGGACTGATTTTCTGTACATCTATTCAAAATCCATTACAGATATTTAAACCTCTCTATCTTCATGTTTCAAATCTCTAGATAAATTTAAACCTCTCTCTATCTTCATGTTTCAAATATTACAAATAATTGTCCGTTTCACCAAACATTACAAATATTTAAACCTCTCTATCTTCATGTTTCAAATCTCTAGATAAATTTGTCATAGCGAAAAAATGATCATCGTCAACGTCTAATTAAGCTTGCCCAATGTTTTAGAAGTTTTACCTATTAACAGGTATATCTCGTAATGACATATTGTTTCCGAGGAGCATACAAATATATGCTAATCTATCTATGGTGATGATATATATACCAATGTTGATGCTGAAAGGTGCTAGCTAGTACTGGAATTATTGTTTTGATGATATGCTTTGTTTGACATTTGTAACATGATAAATATCTTATTTGAGTTTTATACCATGTGATGGAAATAGACCATTCTTCTTAATTAATCTCATCTCTTGTTTATATATATATATATATAATGAGTGATGTGAGATTTGCTCCTTGATTTGAACAAGGAATCAGCACCAATTCCTGATGCTGACTCAAACCCTTGGTTAACTTCATTATTAGTCATCAATGCTTTCATTTGATAAAGAGGGGGTTTATAGAGTTTCTCAAGTAAAACAAGTTGGATGTCGTTTTCTCATCCCATGTAAGTTTTACTTGGAATTCTAAAGTAGATATGGTGGCCTGTCACCTTGTGTTTAGTGCAGGACATTGCTACATGGACCGTAGTTTGTGACCACGGTTCTGACCTACAAGTCACGTGTCGGCCTCCCATTGGAAAAGGGAGGGAGGGTGCAGAATTTCGATAGGTGGGGGGCCTCGATGGGTGCAGGGCTACGAATTGGAGGGAGGGGGACACGTCGGTACAGACACAGCGTAAATGCCGGTTGTGTTTAATAATTAATGTGTTGGAAGGAGATCCATTTTGACCGTACTCAAAACTTACTTGCCTAACAATGTCATTTTCAGGTTAAGTTCAACATCCTAATTAATCACTTATTAAAGTTACATTTTTGCCATTGAGCGCGTGCGTAAATGCCGCATTTCTCTGCTGCTGTTGCTTTTGATGTTGAAGTAGACGAAGTTTGTGTATGAATGAATCTTTCAAATGACTATTAGCAGACCGGACGTGCACTAATAACTTAAGTGGTTCTTGATCACTTGGCTTCATGTAGGCCACAGTTAATTGTTGCTAGTGGAAGCTCAAGATTCATGGTCCTATCGTCAAGATACCTTATGGATAAATTAAGAGGATATATGATGTCCCAAAACTAATTCCTTAATTGTCAAATCTTTGAGATATCACCACTGAGCTCAGGGACAAGGAACCAAAATTTTCCATGGATTTTCCATCCAAACCATAGTGGGTTGAATGATTAGATGGCGTTGATTGCAATTATTATTAATGAGCTAGAAGAGTATCATGTAATTAATTGAAATGTGTCCAAACAAATTATAATAATACAATTTTTTTTTCATAAATTAGTCAGGGTTAATTGCATTAACTATCCCTATGTTTTATACTGCTTTGAAACTAATTACAGGACACACCTTATACTTTCTATTTTATATAGAAACTAATAACACCGACCACCCCTATGGTTAATAACATTTATAAAGGAAGGGGATGGTCAGTGTAATTAATTTTTGAATGGGGATAGTTCCTGTAATACTCATGAAACATAGGGGATGTCAATGTAATTAACCCTTCCATTTTTTATACCTAACCTTGGACGTCTATTCTAGTTTTCCTTTTGTAGTTGTTTTTTTTTTTCCAGTTCAATGTATTGTTGGCATTGAAGTAAACATTTCTAACACAATATAATCAGAACCTTAAACTTTAATGTCATTCTAGTCATGTCATACAAGGACTTTTTAATCAATTTTGATCATTTGATCGAGGATATTCAATGTATCTCTTGAATCCTATAATTTTAGTCATGAACATTGTCATCCTAGGGTCTTACGATAATTAAATATTATTTTTTAAGGTAAAAACAAGATTAAAAATATTTTATCTCCGACCACTAATTTACTTTGACTTCATATTTATCATATTTTCTTAATCGAAGAATATTATACTAGCAAACAATTGCATTCCAAGTAAAACAAATTAAATATTGTCATCTAAGAACAATAAGGACAAAACCAATTAGGAAATGAATTATTTTTAAAAATGACAAAGATTAAATATATTTAAAGATGTGGAGAGAGAGACGCGACATGAGAGAGAGGAAGGTGCGGCACGACAGAAGAGAGTGGAAGAGAGAGAGAGAGAGATGCCCATGGCTATGACGTGACTTCATGTCGGGTTCAATGTGTGTGGTGGATGGACCATTCTTAGATTAACACCACCACCACTACTTCATGCTTTAGAAGATTTTTATTGATTCTTGCACATTTATATTGCTCAATAGAATTACTGATCTACGACGTTTCCAGATTGAGATCGTACTGATTCGTCTCATTGGCACATTTTTTTTTTCATTCTTTCCTTATCTTTATAAGCTCTTGTTTAATCGGGATAACAGGCTTATAGATCTATGAATGTTATGATGTGAATTTATTTTTCACTTATATATATAAGACACTGTACTACCGTCGATGTTGTGACGTAGGTTGGACATACCTACTCACGTACTCGTAATGACTGAATCTGTAGTTAAAATCCACGTTTGGCTGCTATGGGATATATTGCTCATGCTAGCTAGGATACATCATCAACTGTGATTTTTATGAGGTGATCGGACTGGTGAATTTTGTGGCAGAATTATTTTGGTGCTGGCTACTAGCTAGGATCATGAGCTGGTTAATTTTGTGGCAAAATTATTAGGTCGATCGGCTACTGGCAAAATATATATATGGATCTATAAAGTTTAATCAGGTTTTTTTTTTTCTTTCTTTCTTTGTTAGCTGGAGTTTGTAAAGTAAAATGAAGCTGCAAAAGCAGAATTAAAGCTACAAGCGAACTAGATTGCATGCATAACCTAAATGTAAGTTTGTAGCTTTGTTCTTTGAGGTTCATGAACTTCATATTTAGCCATGCAGTACGTACGTTGTATCTAAACACAAAGAAAAAATCTTAAAAAAAACGAAATAAAAAAGAAAGACCACGTGGCAACTCCGGATTAGCCCAAAAAAATATCAGTCCTCCTGTTTACGTATGCCGAAAAAAATTGATCAATCAATAGCCGACACGTGGCCACAATTCAGCCGCGGTCCGTGTAAAACTGTTGAAACACTAATTACTTTGGAAAAAGGAAAAGAAAAGGACAACCAATTACACAGTAAGCATGATGACATTTTCTTCAACAAAAAACAATGGCGACTAGTTTACGTTCCTCCTTTTGAACATCTTCCTTTAGGTAGTGGAGGGAGCCAGATGAACGTGACAATCATGTGGTAAGCCGATATAGGCGCTATGGCTATAGCATGCTCTGCTCTGTTGAAGTACTTGTAGTCGATACATTTACTTACACCTACTCCTTGGTCCTTTACGTTTCTCTATATATCCACTAGCGTGTAGTCAAGAACGGATCCAGAAATGTATACTGGAATGAATTAGAGTAGGTTGGAATAGGCTAGATGTAAGCTAACTCTCATTAAAAAAAATCAAAATAAAAAATTTATATGAAAAATACAAGTAAATTTTTTTTTGGTGGGCTCCAGCCCACCCCACCTCCTACCTACATCCGCCCCTGCGTGTAGTCACTAGAGACCAATGTTTTAAAAACTGGACGGTGATTGTACCGATTTTTTGGTATAGATTGGACTGGAGTTCAACCAGGTTCAAATAGATTTGATTTTGTTTGATTTGGTTCCAATAGATAATATATTCATATTTACTTCTTTTTTATTTGGTTCTTAGCATATTTGGTTTGGTTTAATTTTAAAACTATAAGATCTCTCAAAACCAAATCGAGAGCCAAATAGTCCAAATCACACAAGATAAATACTTTTTTAGTTTTTTTTTAAAATCAAAATTGGACGGTTCAAGTGTGAATCAGTTCGACCGGTTCACCGGTTAAACCCGGTTCTGGAAAGAAAAAAAATTCGACCGGTTCTTCAAAAGATCTGGTTCATGTTAGACCAGACCGAATTTTTTTGACAAAATCGGTCGGATCCGGTCGGACCGCCATCCAATTTGGTTCTGGCATATATATATATATATATATATATATATATATATATATATATATATATATATATATATGGAAGCGGATCAATGGCCCCGTCCGCGGAGCCCCGTCAAAGCCCCGCCCCCCCTGCACCATCGGATCGCGCGGGGTCCGCGTGGGGCCCGCGCGAGCCCGCGCGATCCAACGGCTAAGGATCGCGGGGGCTTCGGCGGGGCTCCCGATCCGCTCCCTATATATATATATATATATATATATTATACAAAACACAAAGGTTTTTGAATCCTAGGGCTGACTGTGCCAAGATAAAGAGTGGTTGGGATTTAATCTTGGTGAATCAACGGTTGTGGGATTTTATGGGGAATCCAAAGAGTGGGGTTTGCACTCATAATGGTTGTGGATGAGCATTATTGAGAGTGGAATTTTATGGGGAATGAGCATTATTGAGAGTGGGGTTTTATGGGGAATGAGCATTATTGAGAGTGGGGTTTATGGGGAATCCAAAGAGTGGGGTTTGCACTCATAATGGTTGTGAATGAGCATTATTGAGAATGGAGTTTTATGGAAAATCCTTCACATCCAGCAGTGGTTGGGATTTAATATTTTGATGGGAGCCTCATAATTATTATTGTTCGTTTAAAATTGGAGGTCCAAAATTTTGAGGAAGAATACCTTAAATGAATCATGCCCTATGGGCACGAGGTATGACTAGTATATATATATATATAAAGTCATCGTCCCAACCTAGTGATTAGTGGCAGAATGACACTAGTTCCATCTAATTAGAACAGTTCCACTCTGCAGAAATTCAAATAAAAATTCAATATAAGAGGATGTCACACATGGATTTCAAATTTCAATGTGCACTTATTTTTCTCCTTAGTTTCTAGAAGAAAAAAAAAATAAAGAACTCACGAGTTCTTCTAGAATTTTTGTAATTCGAACGTGGCAGCTAGGGCTCTACTTTCGTTCTTTAGCTCGCAGAAGTAGAATTACAAATAAAAGTAGAGCACGTAAGAGGAATCAAATAAATAAGTTGAAATTAATTAAGACTTATAGACAACATAGATATATTGATGATGCAACTCTATCGCAATCCATTCTCCAAGTTGTTATTAGCTTTCGTCATTGCTGACGAGTGAACTATGTCAATAGGTCTATCTAATCAGAATGTGCGCTATTTGCATTGCTCAACAGTATGTCCCCTAGCCACGACATGATTGGACAACTTAACATATATATATATATATATATATATATATATATATATATATATATATATATATATATATTCTCGAATCTGTAATTACATATTACTTTTGTTGAGATTTATTTGAATTTGGTACCCTTAGGGGCTGTTTGGTTGTACGAAAGTGTATGAAAGTGGAAAAATAAAACTTGCGTCCGCGATGCGTACGCATAAATTTTGAGTTTTCAAAAGTTGTTTGGTTGATGGAATTGAAAAATATGGAAGTGGAGGAATAAGGAGTTTCGTTGTTTGGATGGTTGTTGAAAGTGGATGTTGGTTGGAGATGTGATAAACCTCGGTATACTTACCTCCAATTTTTTGTACATAAAAAATTTGTACTTAAATTAAATATTGTAATATAAATTATTGTTAATATAGTTATTTTATTTATTACTATTACTATCACCTCTCCTTTTCCATTCTCTCGCCAGTTCATTTCCAGATCATTTTCTATTTTTCATTACCATTCTCTGTAGTTCATTTTCCATTATTTTTCATGTCCTCTCTCTAGTTTAGCATCTCCCCAAGCACCCTCCCTCCCGATCTGCCGTCTCCCTCCTCCATCCCTTTGTCGGCCGCCTCCTCGACCGGATCCGGGTCCTAAATTCGGATCGGATCAACCTCGACTACCTCATCCCCTGCCAAACTCGAACCCTATATCGACGGCGGAGGTGAGGAAGGTTTTGAGGGCGGCGGAGATGGAGGCGGCGAGGAGCCGGCTGGTGGCGAAGTCGTTCGAAAGGAGTTTCATCTCAAATTAGCCGGCTGGCGGCGAGGAGCCGGCTGGTGCCTCATCTTCCTCTGGTGGTGACCGGATCCCTTCTCTCTCTTTCCTTCCAACTTCCTAAGGAGTTTCATCTCAAATTAGCCGGATGTGAAAGTGGATGAATTTGGGGGAGACAGGAACTGCAACACGTCAGTTCAAACTAAATCCTTAGTTTTTCAAGATGAGAACCAAACACTTGAACTCAGCTGAGTTCAGCCGAGTTTCACATTTTACACTAAATCCTGGCCACTTTCAGGGAACCAAACAGGCCCTTAATGAACTAATCCAACAATTTCAATTTCATGTTGAGATAAAAAATTTTAAGTTTGTGTATTTCAATATTTAAGATATTATTGATTGTCTTATACAATAAGGTGTATTAGTTCAAGTGATTAATATGCTAGAATTTTTTAGCGGACAATATTCAAATCTCACAACAAGCATTCGTTTCGTCATCAATTTCATGCAAACAAATTTCCTTAAAGTTCGACCCCACGGACTCGGACATGATCAAATGACAAGTGACGCTCGCACATTCATGTCGGACCATGGTTTAAAGTATTGGCCGATACCGATCCGATACGGCCGATACCGATACAGTTTGGCATGTCCCGATCCGATACCGACCGATACCCGATACTGACCGATATCGACATTGGGGTCTCTTTTTCGGTCAATTCGGCAAAGAAAATTAAACGAAAAAGATAAAACAACAAGGGTTTAAAGCATAATAAGGTTGTAAAGGCATGTAAAAGAAGAAAATCAATCTATTGTATGTAAACCAATCGCTAAGGGTGAGTAGTATTTCATTTAATTTCAAAACTACTAAGAAATAACACTGAAAATACTTAAAATTATGCATAAATGTATAAAATATATGTTTCTAAGTGTAAATAATATATTAATAATTATTTGTTTTCTGATATACAAAAAAATTCGATACTCTGATCTGAAACCGTCGATACTATCGATATCGCCGATACCAATACTCATAGGAATAGTCCGATATCGATTTCGCACTACCAAAATACACCCATTTAGCGACGGAATTTTTTCGTCGGTATTAGCGACGGTTTCGTGGCCGCTCAGCGACTGATTTTCGACTACAAGCCTTTGCCATTTTTATTTTAATTTTAGGAGGAGGAAAAGTCGCGCCGCCGTCGCTAGACTGACGGTAATATTGCGACGGATTTACCGTCGTCGCAACACAGTCGTATATTTGCGGGAATTGTGTAGAAAATTGGCGGGACATATTTTCGACGACTTAGCGACGGGTAGTCAGTCGGCACTTATCAAAACGGGCGACTACCGGGCGACGGATGTTTACCAGTCGCTAGTCCGTCGCTATATATACGTTCCAGACTTTAAATGAAACGACGGGGAGAACTTTTCGCATTCCCCCCAAATTCACTCTCTCTCCTCTCTCTCTCTCTCTCTCTCTCTCTCTCTCGCCGATGTCGGCTTCGGTGATCGGCGTCGGTGTCGTCGTCGGCGTCGGCGTCCTCTCCTCTCTCTCAACCGAAGGTAACCCCCTCTCTCTCTCTCTCTCGATCTCTCTCTCTCTCTCTCTCTCTCTCTCTCGCGGTGTCGTATAGGGGCTGGGCGGCGCGCTTGGGGCTGGGCCGTCCGGGGCTTGGCGGCTGGCTTGGGTCGGGGGCTGGGCGGTGGGCTTGGGGCTGGGGCGTCGGGGTCTGGGAGGCGGGCTTGGAGTTTTGGGGCGTCGGGGGCTGGGCGGCTTGCTTGGGTCGAGGTCTGGGCGGTGGGCTTGGGGCGGGGGCGTCGGGGTCTGGGAGGCGGGGTTGGGGCGTCGGGGGCTGGGCGGCTTGCTTGGGTCGGGGTCTGGGCGGTGGGCTTGGGGCGGCAGCGTCGGGGACTGGGCGGCTGGCTTGGGGCGGGGGCGTCGGGGGTTGGGCGGCTGGCTTGGGTCGGGGGCTGGGCTGGACGGCTGGCTTGGGGCGGCGGCGTCGGGGGCTGGGCGGCGGCGTCGGGGGCTGGGCGGCTGGCTTGGGTCGAGGGCTGGACGGTGGGCTTGGGGCGGCGGCGTCGGGGGCTGGGCGGCTGGCTTGGGTCGGGGGCTGGGCGGTAGGCTTGGGTCGGCGACGTCGGGGGCTGGGCGGCTGGCTTGGGGCGGGGGCGTCGGGGGCTGGGCGGCTGGCTTGGGTCGGAGGCTGGGCGGTGGGCTTGGGGCGGCGACGTCGGGGGCTGGGCGGCTGGCTTGGGTCGGGGGCTGGGCGGTGGGCTTGGGACGGCGGCGTCGGGGGCTGGGTGGCTGGCTTGGGACGGGGGCGTCGGGGGCTGGGCGGCTGGCTTGGGTCGGGGGCTGGGCGGTGGGCTTGGGGCAGCGGCGTCGGGGGCTGGGCGGCTGGCTTGGGGCGGCGGGCTTTGGTCGGGGGCGGCGGGTGGCTTTGCTTCTCAAATTCATCTGAGTTTATATATTGGCTAAATAATGTGTTATCCATATTGGGTGTTTCATTAGTTTGGTGGTGTTTGGATTAGTAAATGTGAATATATATGGGGTTTGGATTCATGGTGTATATGTTCACTGTCTCAAGGACAGTACGAGTTCTATCAGTTGTGTGCTTCTGTATAGATGTATATATCTATACATCTAGCTGTGATATACATATGTGTATGTGACAATCTCAGTTAGCGACGGACTAGTTACCGGTTAGCGACGGATATTTCCAGCTCCATTAATTGCATTAATCTACGGTACGACATGGTGACGGATATTCCCTACAGCCATTCGACTGGCGAGGCAGAAACTATATTGCCGTAGATAAAGTTGTCTGTCCTCCGACCCTCATCCCTCGGCAATGATGATACGACAACCCATCACTATATCTTATATAGTAGTAGATGATGTCTTAGTATTACATTAGTGAGTTGATCTTGATTCTGTTACGTACGTCCTTCAGATACTAGATACGATAAGGTTAACATATACTACACGATATGTATACAGAATATAGATGATTCACACTAATGTATGCTAGAATGAATCTTGGGTTGTGTTCTGAGCCATCCGTTCTCACACTTAAAACACATAGGAATTAGTAGTGTGAGAGCGCCGGAGAGAGTGAGAGCGCCGGAGGGGGGAGAGGAGAGAGAGAGAGTAAAATGGTACGACATGGTGAAGTAGTACTGTATTTTGGCTCCAGTTCCAGCTCTATTTGATCTACGGTACGACATGGTGATCAGGACATAGTCTCTACAGCCATTCGACTGGCGAGGCAGAAACTATGTAGCCGTAGATAAAGTTGACTGTCTTCCGACCCTCATCCCTCGGCAATGATGATACGACAACCTATCACTATATCTTATATAGTAGTAGATGATGTCTTAGTATTACATTATGTGAGTTCATCTTGATTCTGTTACGTTCTTCAGATACTAGATACGATAAGAACATATACTACACCATATGTACAGAACATAGATGATTCACACTAATGTATGCTTGAATGAATCTTGGGTTATCTTCTGAGCCATCCGTTCTCACACTTGGCAAAAAATCAAATTTTTTATACTTTATTGGCTTTCGAAAATGTACTTAAATTACATGATGGTTCCTTTAGTTAGCTTGCTTATGTTACAATTATATTATTTGTGACTATCGATCTTACCAGATGGCACCCATGACCCGAGGAGCGGCACGTCGTTTGAAGAAAATAGTGAATGCTGAGGTGGCTCCTCCTACAGTTGAGGAGGAAGTGGCACCGGTTGCTAGTGAGACCAGGAGTTCTATTCATCCAGCACCGGTAGCTAATGAGACCGAGAGTTCTCTTCATGCAGTCTTTGCAAGGGATGACATCTCTCCTCGCGCCAAAAATCTCGCTTTTTCGAGGTGGATGCGTGAACGTATCACTGAGCGTTTGCGTGAGCAGCGTGGTTCTCATTAGCTATTAGTACTTATTTGTATTGGACTATTGGTATTGGGTTATTTTTGTATTAGACTATTTGTATTGGACTACTTATATATTGAGTTGTTTTTGTATTAGACTATTTGTACTGTCCTCCGACCCTCATCCCTCGGCAATGATGATACGACAACCAACAAGAGAGAATATTAGATCCATCTCAGTATGACGTATACTCTGAGAGATCACTATTACAAGAATGATATCAGTAGTGAGATTGAGTGCTAGAGGAGATATTATCAGAGTATACGTCCTACTCAGATTGGTCTCCCACCGTTACTAATTTTTTCTGACAGCATGGTGGATGTGCTCCGTCAACAGAATCTTGCTCCGAACCAAAACTTTGTCCCGGAGCTCAAGTAGACATCCTTCGTGTAGAGCTCGAGTGAGAGGTTCCTGACAGCATGGTGGTCTCATTTGTCAAAGTATTCGTGCTCATCCCACATTGGTTGTGGGACGAGCACGGATACTTTGACAAAGGAGACCACCTTGCTGTCAGGAACCTCTCACTCGAGCTCTACACGAAGGATGTCCACTTGAGCTCCGGGGCAAAGTTTTGGCTCGGAGCCAGATTCTGTTGACGGAGCACATCCACCATGCTGTCAGAAAAAAATAGTAACGGTGAGAGACCCATCTGAGTAGGACGTATACTCTGATAGTATCCCCTCCAGCACTCAATCCCACTACTGATATCATTCTTGTAAAGGTGATCTCTCATAGTATACGTCCTACTCAGATGGATCTCTCAGAGTATCCTCTCCAGTTGGTTGTGTTCTGAGCCATCCGTCCCAGGGATTTGATTTTGTATTTTGGTTTCTGTATTTTGGCTCCAGCTCCATTTGCATTTGATCTACGGTACGACATGGTGATCAGGACATAGTCCCTGCAGCCATTCGACTGGCGAGGCAGAAACTATGTAGCCGTAGAAAAAGTTGCCTGTCCTCCGACCCTCATCCCTCGGCAATGATGATACGACAACCTATCACTATATCTTATATAGTAGTAGATGATGTCTTAGTATTAAATTATGTGAGTTCATCTTGATTCTGTTACGTTCTTCAGGATAATTGATGTCTATTTTATATTACTTTGGTTTGGTCTATATGATTCTTGGATAATTGGCGTACATTAAATTCGTATGTGCATATTTGGTCTATGTGATTTTTGGATAATTGGTGTGCATTATATATTGGTTTAGTTTATGCATATTTTTTCAGCTCCATTTGCATTAGTCTATGGTACGACATGGTGATAAGGACATAGTCCCTGCAGCCATTCGACTGGCGAGGCAGAAACTATATAGCCGTAGATAAAGTTGCCTGTCCTCCGACCCTCATCCCTCGGCAATGATGATACGACAACCTATCACTATATCTTATATAGTAGTAGATGATGTCTTAGTATTACATTAGTGAGTTCATCTTGATTCTGTTACGTCCTTTAGATACTATATACGATAAGAACATAGATGATTCATACTAATGTATGCTAGAATGAATCTTGACTTGTGTTCTGAGCCATCCGTTCTGATCAAGCATCTTCCTTCTCCTCTCCTCCACCATGGCTCTGAACCAATCTGCTCCTCCCTACTTTCCTTCTTTTTATTTGACTCTCTCAGCCACATATGACATCCAGCTCAAGTGTAGAGTCGGAGGAGAAGAAGTGGGCAGGAAGATGAGGGGAAAGCAGCACAGCCGGCGGCATGACCCGGAGGAAGTACATAGGAAGTACATAGTTCTCCTACGGCTGTTGAAGAAAACCTATGTACTTCCTCCGGGTCATGCCGCCGGCTGTGCTGCTTCCCCCTCATCTTCCTGCCCACTTCTTCTCTCCCGACTCTACACTTGAGCTGGATGTCATATGTGGCTGAGAGAGTCAAATAAAAAGAAGGGAAGTAGGGAGGAGCAGATTGGTTCAGAGCCATGGTGGAGGAGAGGAGAAGGAAGATGCTTGATCAGAACGGATGGCTCAGAACACAAGCCAAGATTCATTCTAGCATACATTAGTGTGAATCATCTATTTTCTTATCGTATATAGTATCTGAAGGACGTAACAGAATCAAGATGAACTCACTAATGTATGCTAGAATGAATCTTTGGTTGTGTTCTGAGCCATTCGTTCCGATACTTGGCAATTAAGTCATTCGACTGGTGAGGCAGCAACTATATATAAGGCTACTTGCATGTTCTTCCAACTTTAAATTACAAGATTACTATATTTGGTTACATAAATCACTAACCTCATCGTGGCCAATGTTTACAGTCTTGGTCTCAACTGTCTTCGATTCTATGATCCCATGCTTTCGGAAAATAGACAACGCAGACTCCATGGAATAGAATGGCCTTACATGCAAATCGTCTGTGATTATGTATCTTTTCCCTCCTTTCACAAATACGCCATCCTTGTTGCCTCCATCTGCAACCCCCTCCCACGCAATATCCTCATCTATTGCCTTACCACAGGGACATCGAGCGCCAATAACCGAACTATACAGACGGTGAGTCTTGGTGTAGCACTCAAATGTGGGGCATCCGTAAATTCGTCGAGGTTTTAAATCATCGACATTGAGTTTTAAACCCTCACGTAGCCTTTCTGCTTCACTTCTAGGGTCGAGCAGCATCTTCTTGCAAGCTTCGGTCTCCAGATACTTAGTGTCAAGATTCTGGACGCTTTCGTAGAGCATGTCAACGCATCCTAGCGTCAATTTTCTGCCGAGTAAATTGATGCTGGGATGCGTTGACATGCTCTACGAAAGCGTCCAGAATCTTGACACTAAGTATCTGGAGACCGAAGCTTGCAAGAAGATGCTGCTCGACCCTAGAAGTGAAGCAGAAAGGCTACGTGAGGGTTTAAAACTCAATGTCGATGATTTAAAACCTCGACGAATTTACGGGTGCCCCACATTTGAGTGCTACACCAAGACTCACCGTGATGAGGTTAGTGATTTATTTAACCTAAGACATGGGATCATAGAATCGAAGACAGTTGAGACCAAGACTGTAAACATTATGTGAGTTCATCTAGAATGAATTTTGGGTTGTGTTCTGAGCTATTCGTTCCCATACTTGACAATTAAGCATGTGAAATAGAACTGATTATGTTTAGTTTGTCTTACGATACAGATTTTCACATCCAAATTGAAATGGATCATTACTTCGTTGTTCGAACATAGATGTACTAGCGGATCAACCTCCTGGACCGTAGGTACTTATAAGTATTGGCCGTGTCGGATTAGTATCGATCTATCGTTTTGGTATGGACCGTATCGGTTGGTATTGGCCTTAGCGAATTGGTATCGTCATATCCGATATGTATCGGCCGTATAGCCATTAAGTCATATTGGCCTTATCGATTTGGTATCGGTCATATCCGATAGGTATCGGCCGTGTTGGATTATTATATACCATTTCGGATTAGTATCGTTGAAGGTTTAGTAACAAGTGTACTTGGATTTCTCTCTTCTAGAGCTAGATTACCATTGCAAGAGAGTCACGAAAGCGTAGATGGCCAGTTACAGAACATACATACTTCCTTTTCAATCTCGCTTTTCCTGATGGAAAATGAAGTATGTATGTTACTGTAATTGGCCAATCACGATCTGGTGATTCTCTTGCAATGGTATTCTAGCTCGAGAAGAGAGAAATCCAAGTACAGTTGTTACTAAACCTTCCACGATACTAATTCGAAATAGTCTATACTAATCCAGCACGGCCGATACCTATCGGATATGACCGATACCAAATCGATAAGACCAATATGAATCCTAGCTATTCGGCCGATACATGTACATATCGGATATAGGACGATACCAATATGATACGTCCTATATCAAACCGATAGACCGATACTAATCTGATATACTAGATACTAAGTACATCTAGCATCTCTGTGGATCCACAAATTACTGCACGATAGTACCAACGACTCCAGTTACATCTGGTTATTGGTGAGTACATGATTACATAGTAATTCTGTTAGTCTTGTGATACAAATTTTTACTCTCTCATGCTACCAACGTCACAACTTTTCGACTGCTGCTCCCTCTAATGATGATGAACGCAAAAAACCAACGTCACAACTTTTATAACTTGAGTAAATTTCTTTACCCTATATGAAAATTTCTGTTGTCAGAAAGATGGCTCCTAGGACTCGTCGAGGTGGTGCTGCTAGTCGAGGAAGGGGTCGAGGCAAGAAACCCTTGGAGGTCGACACGGAGGAAGTCTCCGTCGTCAAACAAGAGCCGGTGACTGTCAAGGAAGAACCGATGACCATCAGGAAAGAGATTGCTCCCAAGCTTGAAGCTAAGGAGGAGCCACCATCAGAGAGTAGTAGCATCGGGACCGACCCTCCTATCCCTACAGAAGACCTCAACTAGATTGAGCCTTCGTATGCAAAGTGGCTGATAGAATGGTACATGCCTCAACGCAACTATCATCCCTGGCTGTGAGGATTCATCGTCTGACTTGTGGTCTTTGTTGAGGCCAAAGTCGATTTTCCTATGTGTTTTGGAATATTTGTGAAAATTTTGGAATATTTGTGCTATGATCGGTCGTCATGATTGGATATTAGGTTACTGTAACTGGCCAACTCTTTCCTATGTGTTTTGGAATATTTGTGAAAAATTTGGAATATTTGTGCAATGATCGGATTATAACGATGGATATTAGGTTACTCTTCCGGATAACTGATGTCTATTTTATATTAATTTGGTTTGGTCTATATGATTCTTGGATAATTGGTGTACATTAAATTCGTATGTACATATTTTGGTCTATGTGATTCTTGGATAATTGGTGTGCATAATATATTTGGTCTATGTGATTGTTGGATAATTGGTGTGCATTATATATTGGTTTGGTTTATGCAAATTTTTGCGAACAGCTAAAAAGCAGTAATTTTTTTTCAAAATATTCTCAGTTAGCGACGGACTTGTGACCGTTTCGCGACGGATGTCTCCAGTTTCCGACTACTTTTCGACGGTTATTCCGTCGCTAACTGGATATTTGAAAATTATTCCCAGGTAGCGACGGATGGTCGACGGACAATCCGTCGGCATGATTTATTGTTCGACGGAATAGCGACGACATATTCGTCGCCCGTATTCTGGAAATAACAAGAATTTCCAGAACAAGGTCGACGGTTTATCCGTCGCTATGCGGTCGATATATTGCGACGACTTATCCGTCGCCAAGTTGCTGGAAATGACATAAATTTCCAGAAGCTGGTCGACGGCTTTTCCGTTAGAAAACCGTCGCTAATCCGTCACTTGATATCGACGTTATCGACGGATTAGCGACGAAACGATACGATCTGATACGCTTTTGCGACGGGTTAGCGACGGAAATTTACGTCGGTATTGTCTACACAGTTCAGTACTTAAAAGCTGAAGTGGACGACAGTCCGTCGGAAATGCGTCGCTAATGCTTCGTATTGTGACGTCGACTATCCGTCGCTATTCCGTCATGTGACGACAACTTAGCGACGGATGGTTATTAGCGACGAGCTGATTGCCGACGGATGTTTTTGGCCAATATCCGTCGGCAATCGGTCGCTAATAGTTATTACCGTCGTCTTAGCGACGGATTCGGCCGTCGCTAAATCGATAAATTTTGGTAGTGTCGATACCGATACTATGAACCTTGTGTTGGACGCACTTTTGCACGGAGCCGGCGCATGAGCTTCGCGAAAGCGTAGCGGCACGAAAGAGCTAGTAATTTTTCACCTTCATCGGGGATCACTCGAAGTACGCTTTTACAGAGGCGGATCTATATAGGGTCCAAGGCCCCCCCCCCCCCAATTTTTTTAAAAAATGTTGATTATTATACATAACTTTTTACAAGTTTACACTATACATATTAGTCTGACCCTCTATAAGGAATAAGTTAGCTCAAGTGGTTATGTTTTTGGCTTTCAATTTAGAGGCTGCAAGTTCAAATCTCACCTCTCACATTATAATGCTTTGCTTTCTCTTTTGTAACAATTTAAAAATATTGACTTTATTTTTTTCCTCATTTTTGTTTTAGTTTTAGTATATTTTTTGCTATTGAAGTCCAATTAACATGACCACTTTAAGGATTTATATATGTAGTAGCACGGCCCCTCCATAATTTTAATCCGGGCTCCGCCCCTGCGCTTTCGTCTACCATCTCAAGTCGAAAGATGAAGTAGGCAGAAATTGAACGACAAAGATGAAGCAGACAGAAGTGATCAAGGAGGAGAGTACTATAGTTCTCACGAATTCGCATCCGTTTTAGATAACATGAAAATGTTAACGAGACTACTGTTTCATATTCCCTTCAATCAATTTGGAGTTGCAAAAAGGAAGAACCGTACCGTACCGAAAATGAGCTATATGTTTCTAACAAATAACTTAGAAATTGTTTCTACTGAGAAGACGTGTTAATAGGCTAACAGCTTGCTTTATTCTCAGCATGGTGTCATTCACACAATCAGAAGTAACTCCTTTTCTAACCGTACCGTACCGAAAATGAGCTATATGTCACGACCCCGCGCACCCGCTTTTCGGATACGAAACGTGTCCAAGCCTAGCCTACGCCGCAATGTCAGCGGTAGTATGCTGTCTAATATACACAAGTCACAGCAATCTAGAATCTCATGGTAAACTATATCTCATCCACAGAATAATCGAATCACAATCAAGATCAATGAATAAGACATGAAACTGGACAATAATAAATATAACTGAATATCTCCAAGAAGCAATGTCCCGTCCGGTGGACACAAATCCACTACTAATAGACGAAAAGAGAAAATTATATGAAATACACTAACTGAGTACAACCTGCTAATCAAGGCGACCTCAACTGCAAGCACTGCGGTCTGATGCTGACTCAAACCTCTCGTCTGCTCCTGACTCAAACTCGACTAACCTGAAGAGATCATCAGGTCCTCAGAGGACTAACAAGATACATAAAATGAGCCTTTCTAACAGTTTATCATGCATGGAGAAATCCAGAATAAACAAGTAAAACTAAGCAATGAATAAAATACAAATCTGTATACTGACTACACATAAATGAACTGCTGGAGAAGAACAAGAGAACACGATATCACGACGTCAACGAATAACCAATCGAATACTCAAACCCTCACCCCTAGTGTGGACTCGCAGGTTTGATCAACTACTAACCCTCGCCCCTTGTATGGAGTCGCAGGTTAGCTTCAAGAAATCACCCTCGCCCCTAGTGTGGACTCGCAGGTGCGGACAGATATCTACTAACCCTCGCCCCTATTGTGGAGTCGCAGGCTAGCATCACCCTTGTCCCTAGTGTGGACTCACAGTTGTGAACCATATACTACTAACCCTCGCCCCTAATATTGATTCGCAGGTTAGCTTAAGACACAGATAACTACTAACCCTCGCCCCTAATGTGGACTCGCAGGTTAGCTTCAAGATTTCAAGACAAGGAGGTGTAACAGCTCAGTTTATGACTTCTCGACCCACGACACGACTCAATCAAGGCTCAAATGAATACATCCAATAAGACACAGCTAACTGTGAACACGGTCTATATAGCAATGATACAAATATACAAGCAGGATATGAATGAGAAAAATTGGATAATAATAAAAAGACAGTGCATGTAAATAAAGCTGTGTAGAAAGGCAAGGTATACTTGCATTTGGTCCTGAGCTACGGATACGGGTCCAAATCCGTGTCAATGTCCAAGTATCCTGTTTGATAATTTATGATGTCAAATAGATGAATCAACGTAAGATGTACTTTATCTACTAGGTTTTTAGTCTAAGACCTATGTGGGATTTGCTACTTATAACAAAGCAGTTTATTACTCAACTTAAACCCCCAAATCCAACAGTTCTCCCTAGGCACTAGTCTTCCCTTGATCATACAGGTTTGCCTATTGGCAATAAACATGTGCATATTGGTATCAGTATTGTACTTGTATGTTTAGTGGCCTATAATGCATAATCCCCGAATGATATTGTGTATGCATGTTTCAATCTCAAATCGAACTGCTCTCATGTTTTAGGGATATCCAACATATCCCTTACCCTTGACACTCTAATAATTACCTGTATTTCAGTTTTCTGATACCCAAAGTTCATTTCCTCCTTTTGACTACACACAAACATACCTCTCCCTTGAACAATTACTTCCATTTAGTATAGCAATAGGAGATAGAGGTAAAGACTGCTACTTTGATATCTATATGAGTAGTTGTCTACTCTTGTGACTACCCTTTTGCCTTGATTTAGCCTATGCACAGGTAACACCACCCACATAGACCTAGCAATCAGAAAAGAGAACCTGAACACAAGGCATATAGCCAAAATCATGACAGAACTCATGGTCTTTATAAGGAAGTGAAAGGAGAAGAACTAAAAGGACAATAGTAGAGAGGCAATAAAAGAATCGTTGCATGCAATTAACATGCCAACTTCCTGTTCACACATTGCAGGGAACAGTTAATACCAAAGGTCAATGGAAACTGCCTCCAAAAATCACAACATAATAACACAAATATAATCTGAGATTCACGAATACC
Organism: Iris pallida; assembly: GCA_029216955.1. Taxonomy (NCBI): domain Eukaryota; kingdom Viridiplantae; phylum Streptophyta; class Magnoliopsida; order Asparagales; family Iridaceae; genus Iris; species Iris pallida. Next base: position 4,498,929 of record JANAVB010006599.1, read on the forward strand.
CTAATGTAGTAGAGCATGTAGCGCACAGTCCATCATTAAGGCAAGAAAACAGAAATGTTACAAATATTCGATAATAGGAAAGCTCACAATCTATTTTACTTCCTACAACGAAGTGTTATACCTTACATCGCATTATTTGCTGAATCAATCAGGATAATGATACACTACTATATGTGCCTTCTTATAGTGGTAAAACAGCTCCATTATACAATCAAGTATTTCTCTTATGGTGCAGGAACTTTATCATGAAGGGATACAACTTCTACCATCAATATAAACCATAAATAATGTAACCATGGCTTGGACCCATCCTACTTCCTATAACCCGTAACAGGTAACCCCGACCGGTGCCTTCATAGGTGTCACGCCCCGACTCGGAATCACCCGAATCATCGTCTTCGCAGGGGGCGTGATGCCGCACGAGCCTGGAGTTGCGCTCGTGCAAGACAAGATGACAAGTTCTCAAATAGTTATCTTTTGATTCGATATTAACAACGAAAGAAAAACAGAGTATACGAAACAATTCTCTTTATTGATATCCGAAACTGAGATTACAAAGGCTTTCGATAGCCTAACAATATATGCCAGATTGGCTACAACACTCAGGTTCTCTCTTGCCCACAAAGGATTTTACCGTTCCATACATCATGCCTTCTATATCTCGGCCGCATCAATCCTGTTGCATATCCGAGCGTCAAGCGATCGCACGCTTCAATACGCTTCGGCATTTCCAAGCCTCAACGCGTTCAAGCAACGCTTCGCCGCGAGCTATCCATTTACTGCACCCTGCATGAAGCTGGTGGGGGATCAGTACGTTCGTCCTCACATGTACTGAAGCAAAGATCTTCTTTCCAAACCAACATTGTAATATTTACGTTGAATCATGCAACTTAGCTTATGATCTTGCTATGTTCTCCTTAGGGTCAATTTCATGGCATCTTCGAAAGCGTAAAGCATGTTAGCATGGCAAGCATGTTATTCAAATTAAAATAGGCAAGCAAGCAATCTCGTGTTTGGTTCGTGGCACGACTTACCAAGTCGACGCACTCGCTCTTGCTCCGACGCAAGGTGAATACGCCCCATTCCTTCCCTGTCATGTTATATGTGCATCTCTAAGCAGGATCTATATGCGGGACGCATACGCGCCTACACTTTCAACCCATCGTTCCTTAACTATATGAGGGCCATTGACGTATCCGTGCCGGAATGGACTAAAGGAGTTCCTTTCTTTTCTCTCCTTCTTTTTTCAATATTTGGTCGGGCTGCCAGGCGTTTCACGGGTTGGGTTGCAGTCCCAACAACCGAAACGTTTCCGCTGCATACCATCATTTGTGGCTTTTCCCATCTTGTTTAAGGATGTGCGCCTACAAAGATTATTCGATTCCCTCCTAGGCCAAGCGGTTCCGGGGCACTCCGGCATTTAACCGTTTGGGGAAAACACCCGTGCACGGGAGATATCATATTTTATCTCTCGTCCATTCCATTCGACCATGCAACGCCCTTATCATTCAAGCAATCAAATTCAAACAACCAAATATAATCTTGAGTCCGAGACTCAGACTTTATCATCTCGTGTCTCTTTCGTTAACTTTCTGTGTTCTTACATTTCATACTTCGTTTCAATGATTCAATGGCATCGTGCCTCAACTCAATGCTCGTCAACCGAACGACCCGAAGGTCTCGAACACCTTTCGAGGCACCATGTCATATCTGACAGTTTTGCCACATTCATGCCACAACTTATTCTCTTGCAACGAAGCCATCTATTATTATCCCGTGTACGTAGGCACGTTTCGACCGTGTCCCCATGTTCTATAACTTCGTATTCAATGTTCGGGCTTGCGCACTAGGGCGCTCGCCTATTATCTTTCAATGTACTAGCCTTTCTAACTCGTGCGCGAAGGCATGGTATGGTTCGTGCACTAAGGCACTCGCCGATTACAGTTATCCCATGTTCTTACGGCTTACGCACCGAGGCGCTCGCCTTTGCGATATCCAATGTTCCATAGCGACTCGTGCATTTGATGCACGTTTCATTTCAATTGTACTAACTTAGTGTTCAACACACACTATGATTTATCTCCGATTGGACCACGCCCGTGGCGTCGATAGGTTAACTTAGCATACAATGATGTATTTGACTTATCGAATGAAGGAGTAAAAAGAAGTCAAACCTCCCACCTTGAGTCGATACGCCTTTGTCGTTTTGCCGAGCCGATGCGGCTCGATTTCTTAACTTTGTTGCACGGCCACTCTCCTGACTTAGCCATTCGAGCACTTCGTGCTTCATTGAATCATACGTCCGATTTGCCTTAGCGTGCCCAAGTCTCAACCCATCGCAAGGCGACGATTTGATTTTGCGAACCCCTTACTAAATATGGCAAAAGATCGACCTCTAATATTTTCGCGTCAAAGTATAACCTGCAAACGAAACCAACTAAAATCAATACTTGCATCGATTCGGACTTGCGTCTTGGTCGATTCGATTTCTTAGAATCTTCGAGCCGATTCAACGCACTCATCCTTCGGGGCAACGCGACGCTTCGCATCGATTCAACTCGATGCATTCTTTTAGGGCAAGGCAACTCTTTGCATCGACTTAGTTCGATGCGTTCCTCGGGACAACGTAACTCTCGTATCGATTCGCATCGATACATTTCATTTGGCTAATGCGACTCGCTGAGTCAATGTCTCAGCGTAATGTACCGTACGGAGCGGGGCATTACAGAATATACCACTCAAAACAAGGTTCGTTCTCGAACCAAAACCAACACTCCGACTAAGTATTTTATAGATCGTTTCACGATCTCGTTCCACCAACGTTGTTCAGTTTCACACTATCTCGCAAGCTTTTCACTAACATTTCAAAGTCATCCCTGCAGCTCGATTTGAATTTGTATACAACTCGATTTGGATCCGTACCTATATTCAAGGCGTCCCGAAGATATATGTATTTTGACCAATTCCAGTGGTAGCAAATTGGAACAAAGCTGACAGGTAAATTTCAATCCTATGCTTGCCATCTCGTACTCTCGATCGGACTTATCCTTAGCAACCATTCTCGGAATTTTATCGCATACGTACATTCAATACATACGGATTTATTCAACAAAGTCACTGTACGCGATGCGATTCAAAAATCGTATTTCTCGTTTCGTATGTTTCATCGAAACTATCAATTCTATGCGTCGCGTCGAGCCGTCGTGCATCTGATCGCAACGATCCTTCGCAACGCCTTGCGTTCGAAGTCGCCACTCAACTATTTCCGAAGTCTGGCTATGCACTTATCTCGATTACGATTTCCTTCGTTGACTTGCAAATGCATCAACATTCAGGGCTACTCCCGCTAGGTTACTTACCTAGACCCATGCTTAACTTCTCCTGACGCAACTTTAAATTGACATTGCACAAAGGCTACAATCTATCCGACACGAAAGTTTACATCAAGGCGATGGTGCAAAAGGCAGCGATCACCTTGACACGAAGGTCTTTACGATACGCCTTACGTTCGATTCCTATCGAGTAGAAAATTTACTAGCCAAATTCCCAACTTATCCGTCTCGCAACATCGAATATAATTTTCGATTCACGCAAGCTCAATTTCAAGGTGAATCCGAATCTAACGACATGACTCGTAAGTCATTTCCTTATCGTTCCCTCTCGTGCATAGCACGATTCTCGCCATCGCCTATCCGAATCACCAAATTCGTTGGTGAATTTCTAGTTCGACGTCGACCGACATAACCATTCGAGCATTCATCCAACGAATACTCAAAATCTAACTATACCATTCTCAATCGAAAGTTGTTCCAACAATTCTCGATCGCCTAGACTTATCGTCAACATGTACCGCATTGTATTTCTTATCAACGCAATCTCATATGCGATATCGCATGGGTCATCTTACGGTCTGTAACATTCAATTTGATTTGGCGGTCAAGTCTTCTAGGGTCAGCTGCCCCGAAGCTACGCTCGATAATTGTGGATCATCACCGAAGGACAGTTTGTCACGCCCCAGAACCAGAATACTGGAGAGCGGGGGTAGACATAGCCAGCTACGTATATTGAAATGGAAACTACCTCGATATACGGTCACGGCTGTCTAGATATATGAGGGTTTACTACAAGCCAACAGTCTCTTATGGTCATGAACAAGCCTAATGTCTCAATCACAAGCAAGTAAGTAAGGTCGCAAGATGTATGATCATTAAATATACAATAATAAGGCGTCCCAAATATTACATATTCAGCTGATCATGAAGCTAGTCGTTACAAAATGTTAGGACTAGCAAGAGTTTAGTCGTACATGATCAACCCTAGGATTTGTTAATCATGTTTACAGCCCGTAGGCAGACAGTAAGTAAAAGTGCATCGAGCTAACAGGTGCTCGTCGGCTAAATGCCTCAAAAGAATAATTTTACAGTAGAGTGAGCAAAACAAAATAGAAAACCCACTCGTAGCCCGGGTTCCTTCTAGTCGCCACCATTGGGCTGGAAGCTTGGTAGATCCTCGGAAGCTGCTCCGAAATCTGGCCACACAAAACCAGCTGGGTCAACCCCAGAAAGAGCAAGTGCCACAAGGGGGCCACGAAATAAGAACAAAAGTCAGCAATCAGCACAAGAAAATCTAATATTAAAATTTAAACTTACGAAAACATGGCAGGGTGATATACGACGAGATAACCATGGAACTATTCCGATAGTCAGGTTACAACCCGTAAACCAAACAAGGACCGGGGTTGTAACCCTTCGTCTGAACAGAACTTGGTTTTCCACCATTTATCGACAAGATAATAACGCAAGAAATCAAGGCAGGGAGCAATCTTGTACTGGATCAAGACATGGCTAAACTGGTTATACCTCATTCAATCAATCACGGCCAAGCAGACGCTACGGCTTACTACTTTAACTAACTAGGGTTATCACATGCCTAGTTACTAACAAGATGCAGTGAGATTATTCCACAGCCACAAGCCCTGCAGACCATCCAGGTTACCCAGGTCGAAAATTAGGGGTTGAATTCAGGTGGGTACATCGCCCGGGAGACAAATGTACCCTTAGGTGACTTAGAGGGTGTAACACGCGACGGTGTGCTAGAAATGTGCCCTACTCGACGGCAGGCTACAGATCCCAAGAGCGCCCAGGTAACGGGAATGTCTGTAGCTGTGTCATCTCTTCATGACTACTGTGTTATTCTAGTTATTAACCTTAATCCATTTTAGTAGGTACTCCTGACCGTGGTACTCAGGAGTCCCATCCTAGACATGATGCAAGACAGGACAAGTGGATTTAACAAGCAAGCAAGAAAGAACTACCCACGGTGTCAGGGCAAGTCAAGTTAATTAGCCGTCGCAACAGCATTAAGATAAATCATGTCAGGATACTTGTCGGGAGTGCGCCACGACGGGCCACTATCATGTCAGGTTGGTCATGTCAGGAGTGCACCACTACGGGTTACTGTCGTGTTATGCTAGTTCCTTGTCATACCATGCCATGTACAATAGTCATTCCAAACATATTAAGTAAAATTAAGTTCATGACAAAAGACGTAAGGATATAAAATGGGCATAAAATATCTAATAAAATATCAATATACAGGGCTATAGAAGAGCCAAGCTTAAAGAAATAAGACCAAAACTCCAAGAGCCAATGGGTTAAGCAAGGGGTCAGGGGAGCAGCGTACGCGCAAGAGCACGCACGCAGGGGAGCAGCGTACGCACAAAAGTCACGCACGCAGGGGAGCTGCGTACGCACAAAAGCACGCACGCAGGAGAGCTGTGTACGCACAAAAGACACGCACGCAGGAGAGCTAAAGTACGCAAAAAGTCACGCACGCAAGAGAGCTGCGTACCGAAAAGTCACGCACGCAAGATAGCTGCGTACGTGAAAAGTCACGCACGCAAGAGAGCTGCGTACGTGAAAAGTCACGCACGCAAGAGAGCTGCGTACGCGTAAGAACACGCACACAGAAGAGCTGCGTACATGAAAAGTCATGCACGCAGGAGAGCTGCGTACGCGTAAGAACACGCACACAGAAGAGCTGCGTACGCGTAAAAACACGCACGCAGGGGAAAGGATCTTCTTCTCCATGGCTGAGAAGAAGTTCCTATGGCTCCAAAACTTCAAGGCATCACAACTTGGTCATCCGAACTCCAAATCCGGATTTCCAAAGTTCCAACCAGGGTGGAATAGAATTCTCTTCCACAAGGAAACATCAAAACTCATAAAAATCCAACCTAAATAGACCAAAACTATGCAAAATCGAAAATAGAAAAAACTTAGATCTAGAACAATGGAGACTCCAAATCCCAAAATACTAAGTTCTAATGTTGATCACCATGTCCTAATCTATCAAATGGACAAGTAAAATAGGGTTCTCATGTGGTGGCAAGGTGCACTTGCCTAAGGGTTGGTGTTGTGGAGAGGAAGGAGAAGAGTGTTGTGTAGAGGAAGGAGAAGAAGAAATTAATGGAGGTTTATGAGGAGAGAGAAAAAGTTGGTGGAGTTTTAAAGAGGGTGGGATGTGGTGTGTTGAGGGTGGAGCATAGGCTAAGGTGTTCCAATACATAATAAACCAAACCAAACCAAACCATCCCAATTAAAACTGAGCCATGTCAAAACCCGAAATACGAGAAACACCGAAATTTCACAAGTTAAGAAAAAATAAAAATACATGCCAAAATCCAGATACGAGTATAAATATAAAATACAGGAAATACAGAAAATGAGGGTGACACAGTTTACTACGAACCATGCTATATCTTATTTCGGAGCCAAATCACGTTTCGACGATTCTATGCGACTAACCAATTTTGGACAAAATCACTTCTATCGGCGCAACTGATGCGCGCAACTATCCTCCGAGTCAAGTCATGCACGGCCGTCGATGATTCCGCAATTTACGAAATATCTATTCGTATCGAGTTCGAGTCTATCTTATTTCGCAGTCGACAAACGAGATGCTATACGCATCGAGCAATCGTCGATGACTTATAGTCTCGTCCTGATCAATCACAAGGTTCATGATCAACCAGTTCGTTTCATTCTCGTATCGTTACTTACAAAATTTTATAGCACGAGGCACACTCTATTTCGTATTTCTACATCGTGCTTACGTTTTCTTACGTATTGATCTCGATACGTCGTATCAATTTTGATAGCGTAAGGGTCAACTTTGAATCCGTTTCAACGTCGACAACTTGTATTGCATATGTCCAAGTTCGCAACAAACTTTTCCATACGCATTGACTCGTTTTTCGATTCGCCGCATCCCTCTATACTTTGATCGCGTAATTGAGTTACCGATTATCCAACATCGAACCCTCAAGTCATACGACGTTGCCCTCTAAGTTTCGCATGTTTTTCAGTCGTACTCAAATGAGTGTTGCCATAACATAACCAACTATTTCTTATGCACGATTACCCACGTCAACCAACTCTTCACCGAAGTCGCACATCATGCAATTCGATTATATTTCGCATCGCCCAACATTTTTATCGAAATTGCAAGTCGTGCGATTCGATTCGCCTCGCCAAACATTTCTATCGAGATCGCAAGTCGTGCGATTCGATTCGTCTCGCCCAACATTTCTATCGAGATCGCAAGTCGTGCGACTCATTTGTAAGCTCGTGTTTTCCTTTTCCGTCGGTCCAATTATTGTTTCAAGACATAATCGTTCCGCTAGTCTCGGTCGTCCGACCGACTTATCATTTTTGTCCGACGTATCATTCATTGATACGAGTCTCGCCTTATCGTTCCAACCGATTTTCGAAGAACACTTGCATCAACATTTCATCATGCAAATTTCTCATCGAGTCTCGGTACTCTCCCGTCCGTTGCGGACAAACCTTCCGCAATTCTCACAACGCGTCAAAGCAATTTATCGCACAAGTGTTATACCATATACCAATCGGAATCAAGTTACCAATCGGAATCAAGCCATTTCCCTCCCACTATACTTAGTATAAACCGTCAATCTCTTCCGACTCACGATTTTTGCAGTGATCGTGCTTGATCACAACCGTAACTTTGATTTTATCAAAATCCGACCCAACTCGATCAATGTTCTCGTTTGCCAACATAAGTTTGGTGTGCAACTGAACGATTCGTTCTATCGATTTACGATTTCAATTCTTTTCTTACGTTGCATCTCGTACAATAATTTATTTAGATATGCGTTGCACCCCGTACAACAAATTTTACTTCCGATACGCGTTGCACATCGTGCTACGATTTATTTTCGACATTTTATTTCACTTTGTGCAACGATTTATTTCCAATCTCCCTTGCGCTCCGTGCAACGATTAATTTAATATGCGTTGCACCATGTGCAATAATTTTTACTTCCAACACGCGTTGTACATCATGCAACGATTTATTTCCGACTTTCCAAGTCAATGCCCAAATCCGTTCAACACATTCGGTAATTGGCTTATCACTTCTCACTTTTATTTTAACGCATATTCACCATTAACTCGTTGTACTTCGTACATCATTTTATTTCTCTTTCAACATGTTACATTGCAACAACATCTCAAATCGTATTTCATAATTTGTTGCGCTTGTAGCAACTAACATTTTTACGGCTCGTTGCATTCAATGCAATATATCCTTCGCGACTTTCTTAGCAAACATCATGTAATTCCCAAAACACACGCGGCAAAATTACACGATTTGTATTAGACTTATTGTATGGAACATCCAGTGCGGCATCGAGTAGAGTCAAGAGTGATTTCAAGTGGTGGTGGGCAACTTTTTAGAATTGTAATGAAGCGAGCGTCTAGAGGAAATTAAGCCTAGAGCTCTGATACCAATTTGTCACGCCCCGACTCAGAATTTCCCGAATCATCGTCCTCGCAGGGGGCGTGATGCCGCACGAGCCTGGAGTTGCGCTCGTGCAAGACAAGATGACAAGTTCTCAAATGGTTATCTTTTGATTCGATATTAACAACGAAAGGAAAACAGAGTATACGAAACAATTCTCTTTATTGATATCCGAAATTGAGATTACAAAGGCTTTCGATAGCCTAACAATATATGCCAGATTGGCTACAACACTCAGGTTCTCTCTTGCCCACAAAGGATTTTACCGTTCCATACATCATGCCTTCTATATCTCGGCCGCATCAATCCTGTTGCATATCCGAGCGTCAAGCGATCGCACGCTTCAATACGCTTCGGCATTTCCAAGCCTCAACGCGTTCAAGCAACGCTTCGCCGCGAGCTATCCATTCACTGCACCCTGCATGAAGCTGGTGGGGGATCAGTACGTTCGTCCTCGCATGTACTGAAGCAAAGATCTTCTTTCCAAACCAACATTGTAATATTTACGTTGAATCATGCAACTTAGCTTATGATCTTGCTATGTTCTCCTTAGGGTCAATTTCATGACATCTTCGAAAGCGTAAAGCATGTTAGCATGGCAAGCATGTTATTCAAATTGAAATAGGCAAGCAAGCAATCTCGTGTTTGATTCGTGGCGCGACTTACCAAGTCGACGCACTCGCCCTTGCTCCGACGCAAGGTGAATACGCCCCATTCCTTCCCTGTTATGTTATATGTGCATCTCTAAGCAGGATCTATATACGGGACGCATACGCGCCTACACTTTCAACCCATCGTTCCTTAACTATATGAGGGCCGTTGGCGTATCCGTGCCGGAATGGACTAAAGGAGTTCCTTTCTTTTCTCTCCTTCTTTTCTCAATATTTGGTCGGACTGCCCGGTATTTCACGGGTTGGGTTGCAGTCCCAACAACCGAAACGTTCCCGCTGCATACCATCATTTGCGGCTTTTTCCATCTTGTTTAAGGATGTGCGCCTACAAAGATTATTCGATTCCCTCCTAGGCCAAGCGGTTCCGGGGCGTCCGGTATTTAACCGTTTGGGGGAAACACCCGTGCACGGGAGATATTACATTTTATCTCTCGTCCATTCCATTCGACCATGCAACGCCCTTATCATTCAAGCAATCAAATTCAAACAACCAAACATAGTCTTGAGTCCAAGACTCAGACTTTTTCATCTCGCGTCTCTTTCGTTAACTTTCTGTGTTCTTACACTACTACAATCTGTCAAATCAACGACGCCTCAGGACGTCGCTAAATAGGGAAAATACGTTGCTAATATCGATTAGCGACGTATTTAGCGACGTTTACACGTAGTCACGATTAACCTAGTCGCTAAACAACAAAACGTCGCAATACGTCGCTATTGCGACGACACTTAGCGACGCGTACACGTCGCTAATTCAACGACTACCAGTGACGTAAAACGTCATCATTTACCGACGTAACCTAGCGACGTTGAGCGACTTGACATGCATCGATGCGGACCTGGCTTGAGAGCCAAATGGCGACGTTCTGCGACTATGTTACGTCGCTATAGCACCGACATATAGCGACGTCTAGCGATGTCTTACGTATCGACGTTTAGTGACGATCAACGACAGTATTCATCACAGTTAGCGACGTTGTGATATTTACTTAGCGACGTTACCTCCGTCGCTGAACGTCGCGGAGAGTCGCTGAACGTCGCTAATCTTGAAAAAAAATAAAAAATACAGCATTTGCAGCATCTCCTGCAGCATTTACAGCATCCCCTACACCATTTATTACAACGACAACGGTGTGTATCACGAACACAGTATCAAACAACACAGATACACACAAACACGAACACGTTTGAAACACAATCTCATCAATCAACACAGATATATGAAAATTTATAACAACAATATCAAATATAATGGTCCACAACTTAATTGCCAAGTATGGGAACGAATGACTCAGAACACAACCCAAAATTCATTCTAGCATACATTAGTATGAATCATCTATGTTCTGTACATATGGTGTAGTATATGTTCTTATCATATCTAGTATCTGAAGAATGTAATAGAATCAAGATGAACTCACATAATGTAATACTAAGACATCATCTACTACTATATAAGATATAGTGATAGGTTGTCATATCATCATTGCCGAGGGATGAGGGTCGGAGGACAAATATCGCTCGAGTCTTCCTCCTCCTCCTCCTCCTCCTCCTCGGAGTCATCGGAGAAGGAGTCGAATGAGTCGACGGTGATAGCAGATGATTGCAAGACAGGGAGCGAAAAGACAGGCGAAGAAGAGGACGATACGAGTCGAAGGGGAGATTCGAATGACAATGTAGGCACCGAGAAGTTGGATAGCGTCACAGACGAGGAGGCTCGAGTACAAGGCGACAATGATGTTTATGTGAAGAAGAGGTACGAAATTCCTTTTCTTATGACCCACGTCAGAGGAGGAGAGAAAACCGGTAGCGAGGCGACGAGTGCGAGTCAGAGCTCCGGGCCGACAAAGAGGACCCGTTCCTATTTCGACTCTGCAGCCTGCGAGAAGTTGAAGAAGCTGGACACGCTGAGCAGCCCGTTATGCCTTGATGAGGACGATCCATAAGAAAATGCTGATTCAGTTTTGCCTTCCTTGGATGGTATTGATTCTGTAGATCCGTGTATAAAAGAGGAAGAGATTGGGAGTAGAGTGGACCCGGAGGAAAATGAGAGGTTGGAAGCTGGGTCAATATCCAAGAAGCGAAAGAGGGTTGAGGATTCTGATTTTGATGGCATAGAGGAAGAGGTTCGCGACATAACGAGAGGGACAGGGAAGGGGGCAGATGAAGTGAGGCCGACGACGTGGAAGAGAAAGGCAGCATGGTCGTTAAAGGAAGGCAAAATGTTCAACATCCTCAAGAATACCATCTGGAACGACAAAGGATACTTTTACAAAGGAGACCACCATGCTGTCAGGAACCTCTCCAGTCGTTATAATTCGATGTATCTCCAAGTATGAGAACGGATGGTCAGAACACAACCCAAGATTTATTCTAGCATACATTAGTGTGAATCATCTATGTTCTGTACATATGGTGTAGTATATGTTCTTATCGTATCTAGTATCTAAAGAATGTAACAGAATCAAGATGAACTCATGTCACTCCCCGTTCCCGGAATGCGTATTTTTATATATGTACAACTCATGTGTATTTAGTTAGTATTTATCATGTATTATTCTGTATTTAAATTCCTTTAGTTTCATGTTAATTAATTATCTGCTCTTTAAATTTTTATGTTAATTAATTTCCTGCAAATTATATTTCTGTAATTTTATTACCTGCATTTTATTTGCTGCTTTAGTGTTATTGGGTTTCGGTTTGCTGGATCCCCTTAAACCCGGCCCAACACCTCACCTACCACCACCCTTCCTATTTAAAGCTTCCATCTCTTTCTCTCTCCTCATTACTTCATTCTCACCATTACTTCTTCTTCTTCCTCTCATTACTCCCCACCACCTACCAGCAGCAGGAGAAGGCAAGTGCAAACTTGCTTCTCAATCACCCATTTTTATGGTTCATTTCTCTTCCTCTCATGATCCTGAGAGAGTTTAGTTCTTGGCATTTTTGATTTCTGTGGCTTAATTTCCCTAGATCTAAGTTTGTGTATTTCGGCTGTTCATGGGTTTTGGTCCACCAACTTAGCGTGTATTTTGGCACTGGAGCGAAGGCTCCATAGGACTTGGAGTTCGGGAAATGTTGTACGCACACGTTCTTACGTGCTCGCGTAAAACATCAGCCCAGTCACGCACACGTCTGTACGTGTCTGCGTGTATTTTTAGTCACGCACGCGTCTGTACGTGTCCGCGTATATTTTTAGTCACGAACACGTTTGTACGTGTCTGCGTGTATTTTTAGTCTCGCACACGTCTCTACGTGTCTGCGTGGATTTTGAGTCACGCTCATGTTCTTATATGTTAGCGTGTATTTTTAGTCACGCTGACGTTCTCACTTGAGCGTGCGTATATTTTTAGTCACGCACACATCCATGAGCGTGCGTGTATTTTTAGTCACGCACATCCTTGCGTGCGTGGATTTCTTGTCACCTTTTCACGCTCACTTGAGTCTGCGTGAATTTCCCTTCACGCTCACACTGTGCATGCCAGCGTGAATTACTTTTTCATGCTCACGCTGTTACACGCTCACTCCTACTAGACTTGGCGTGATTTTGGCCTTAGTATAGACTTGTTGGCGTGACTTTCTAACCTGGGTGTTTTATTCGTTCCATAACTTATTCATTTAATGATGGCATGATAATTCCTCTATTAAATCCTTACGCCTTTTTGCTTGAACTTGATAAATCATGATATGTTAATATTGTTAATATAAATTGTTATGTGGAATGTGCCATGTGTCTTGATTTATACATGGATACCCAGTATGACTAGAACTTAACTATGAGGAGTTATAGGCTCGACCCCATGTAATACTAAATGATTTTCATACCTTGTCACCATTGATAATGATTATGACATTGACTAATAATTGATCATGCGTTCCTAGTTGGAACTAAGAGACTGGCTAGTCGTCTTATTGAATTGAATAAATGAGACACGTTCATGTAATAAACTATTGTAATCGACTGGCTGATCCCGAATATTGGCATACGGGCACATGCAGGTTTCAAATTATTTATTTATTTATTTAGTATTTATTTATCTTACAAAAACAGCATGTGTACTTTATGGTCAAGGCATGATTACTCCGTGGTTAGATTTGATTGTTGCATTACGCTATGTAAGACCTACAACATAGCCGCACAGGTATCATTGTAGAGTTGCGCATATCGTACCCCGTACAAAAGTACTCATTTGAATGACCATGATCCACGGCATGGGATTTCGCTTAACGTAGAGACTATTAAGTTAAATAAAATAACGATGGCATGGAGAGAATGGATTCCCGAGTTCTTACATGGCAGCCCCCTTGGGACTATTAAGTACCCGACGGGCCGGCTGGTCCCCACAGATACTGTAAACCTGCCACACGGGCAGGGAGCAGTATCTGCTTTTATTATTATTGTATATTGTATATTGACGGGCGTCCTGCTAGGACTCGTCTAATTCATGTATGGCGCACATGGTTAACTGGATAGACTAGCCTTGCTCGCACATAGTAAGAACTGAGGAATCCCTAATTGCATAATTCCAAGATAACTTGGGACTCACAATAGCAAGCCGTAGGATTTGATTGGACGTTTAAGATAATTTGTTTGTGTACTGTACTACTTTGTTACCTAATTGGGATGATCAGAATGTCAGGACATGACGGGTCAACTTCTGTCCTTGTTTGGTTGGGAGGTTGGTTCGAAGTGTCGTGATGTGATGTAAATCCTAGTAGCAAGCAGAGATCTATTATTATATTCTTTTACTAATGGTTTAGTCCTTCATATCGTCCTTCCTTGTGGTACTTGCTATTAGAGGTCTAACCTCTCTGGTTTTACATGGCCAGATTTAGAGCCGGTTCCCGAGGACTCAGCTTACTTCTACCTCCAGGATGGTCAACACGAGGAGAATGATTGCAGGAGGACTCGAGTGAGTTCCTTACTTCACCGCTCGTTTTGTTATTTACCTTTATACTTAGCCGTTTGGCACCGACATGTTAGTCGGATTGTCTTGCACTTACTTTTACATAATTGTAATTAAGTCAGACTGCAGCTGATAACAATTGTGTATACTTGCTATATCATCTGGCTATATTTTGTAAAGCCAGATCTCAAGGACATTTTAACTAAGCGTTTGGGACGCCTTACTGCTTTATCTTACATGTTCTCTATTTATGCTTCTTGCTTGAATGATTGAGACAATAGATGTAAAGTGACCATAGCAAGACTTTTATGTAGTATGCACCCCCTCGTCTGGGTAGACAGCATTGATCGTATTATACGGTATTCATCTACCCGTAATACGTAGCTGGCTGAGTCATTCCCCCGCTCTCCAGTATTCTGGTTCTGGGGCGTGATAAAGTTTTAGTGGTGGCCCATGCAGGTCTGATTTCAGACTTGTGGGGTGTTTTGATTTATAGGATGTCTCAATCACACGTGTTCCCCCTTGATCTCATGATTCGTTATTCTCAACCCTTGCTTGACATTCCGGTATCCTTTGACTTTATTGATCCTTCATGTCCGGTTGTTTGATTGTTCTCTTGTCCCTTTTCTTAGGGGCACTTCGTCCGCATCGGTCAGAGCTGGGCAGCAACAACAAGAGCAACATGGACAACCTGACCAGGTTGGTCAACAACAAGGGCCAGTCTCACCTCAGGAGGCTACTCAGGAAGAAGTGATAGTGGAAGCAGCAGCTGGATCGCAGTATCCGGATGTTCCACCACCACCAACAGTTCCACCTACCCAAGTAGACACACCCGCCCTTCTGGAGATCATGAGAGGAATGATGGCCACTCAGCAACATCAGATGTTGGTCCAGCAGCGCATGCACACTCAGCTACAAGAGCAGAATGTGCTACTCAACCAAGGATTGCAGACAGCATTGGAAAGAGGGGTAAGGCCAGATTCAGGAGCATCAGCCAGGTTTTGCAAGTACAATCCCCGCCGTTTCGAGGGCACGGAGGATGCCATCTCAGCAGATGCATGGCTTAAGGATATTGAGGCTATTCTGACCGCAGCTAAGGTACCGGCAGCAGAACGTGTGGATCTAGTGAAGTTGTTACTTCAGGATCTCGCACGTGATTGGTGGGAATCAGAGGAAGTGGGCATCAGACGTCTTGTGGCTTGGGACGATTTCACTACAAGATTCAAGACCAAGTACTATGGAGTTGTGGCGCAGTTTGAGCTACAACAGAAATTTATCAACCGCAGGCAGGCCGGCAAGACTGTAGATGCTTATGCAGCGGAGTTCTGCAGATTGAGTAGATTCGCCCAAGAGATGGTAGCAACGGAGTGCCAGAGGGCCATGAGGTTTCAGCAAGGGTTTCATCTTGAGCTCTTGCAATTGATAGAGGGGCACAATTACCAAACTTTTGATGAAATATTAACGGCGACTCGAAGGCACGAGCTCACCATTCAGAGACTTGCGACAAGGACTGGGGGTCAGAAGAGATCCTACAGTCAGATAGAAGGAGGAGGGGGAGCAGCGCCCCGAACAACAGCACCATCCACTGGCATTCGTATCCACGATATGGCGATACGAGGACCAGTACCACCCAGGCAGCAGCAACAACAGCAACAGAGGAAGAACAAGCAACCCCCGGCGGGCTGCACTTATTGTGGGAAGATGGGGCACACTAGAGATGTGTGTCGGACATTGAATGGACTATGTCTGATATGTGGAAATCCAGACCATCGGGTTACCACATGTCCCATGAATTCGAGGTCAGGAGGACCAGGGCAGCAGTTTCCTGCTCTGCCAGCACCAGGGACAGGCCAGTATCGAGGACCAGCAGTGGCAGTAAGGCCATTGGCACAGCGTCCGTTAGTACCGCAGGCTCAGATATTTCGGCAGCAGGGACCGCCGATGCAGCAACACCAGCATAGACCACCCCAGCATCATCAAGGAAATGGCCAGCAGCAGCACCAGGCTAGGCCGCAGCATGGGAATCAGCAAGGAGGTCGAGGGCAAGCATTCACTCTGTCCTTGGAAGAGGCATTGGCATCGAAAGATGTTGTGGCAGGTAACATTCTCGTCGCCTCATATCCCGCAGTAGCATTGTTTGATTCGGGAGCATCCCATTCATTTATATCTGCACGATTTGTGACACGACTAGGAATGGAGTTTGAGGCATTGCCAGGGAGGTTGAATATACTCACTGGTAATGGGCTCGTAGGAGTTAGTAGAGTTATTTTAGCGTGTAGTATTGTAGTTTGCGGGCATTCCTTACCCGTCCGGTTGATAGAATTTCCTGTTGGAAATTTCGACGTTATCTTAGGCATGGACTGGCTGAAAGACAGTCATGCGACAATAGATTGTCGTAGAGGGAGTGTATCTTTTGATATTCCAGGCATGAAGAGATTTACCTTAGTCAGATCAGAGGCAACTCAACAAGAGCAGGGAGTAGTAACGACAATGGAGGAAGTTCAGATTCCGAAGGTAGTTGAAGAATTTCTAGACGTATTTCCTGAAGAACTTCCAGGTCTACCACCAGTTAGGGATATTGAGTTCAGTATAGAATTGGCACCAGGAACTAAACCGATATCAGATCGAGTTTACAGAATGGCAGATTCAGAGCAGGCCAAGGTATATGAGCACATAGAGGAACTGAAGGAAAAGAAGTTCATCCAAGCTAGCATATCACCGTGGGCAGCACCAGTAGTACTTGTGGGGAAGAAGGATGGGTCATCCAGATTGTGCATTGACTACAGAAAGCTTAATACGGCAACAGTGAAGAACAAGTACCCATTACCCAGGATCGACGACTTATTTGATCAGTTGAGCAAAGCTAGAGTTTTCTCCAAGATAGATCTTCGTTCAGGGTATCATCAGGTGAGGGTTCGGAAGATATCCCCAAGACAGCATTCAGGTCGAAGTATGGGCATTACGAATTCTTGGTAATGCCGTTTGGTTTGACCAATGCTCCAGCAATATTCATAGATTTGATGAATCGCATCTTTATGCCATATTTAGACCAGTTTGTCGTTGTATTTCTTGATGACATTCTCGTATACTCTGCTAGTGAAGAGGAGCATGAAGACCACCTCAGGAAAGTGTTGCAGGTTCTGAGAGAAAACCAGTTGTATGCCAAGCTCAGCAAGTGTGAGTTTTGGTCGGATCACATTTCATTTTTGGGTCATATCATATCAGGAGCTGGAGTAGCAGTAGATCCCAAGAAGGTAGAAGCAGTAGAGAGTTGGCCAGTACCCAAGACCGTAGCAGATGTACGGAGTTTCTTGGGATTGGCAGGATATTACAGAAGGTTTGTGTCAGACTTTGCAAGGCTTTCAGCGCCCATAACCCGCTTGACCCGGAAGGATGTACCATTCGTTTGGTCGGCAGAATGTCTGGCATCATTTGAGACTTTGAAGCAGAAGTTGATATCAGCACCTATTCTTACATTGCCAGTTGGACCCGGAGGTTTTACAGTATATTGTGATGCGTCAGGTAAAGGACTTGGATGTGTCCTTATGCAACATGGAAAGGTGATAGCGTACGCATCTAGGCAACTTCGGGACCACGAGAAGAATTACCCAACTCATGATTTGGAGTTAGCAGCAGTAGTGTTTGCTCTGAAGCTATGGAGGCATTACTTATATGGTGACCGAGTGGAGATGTACACAGATCATAAAAGTCTAAAGTACATCTTTACTCAGAAGGAACTAAACATGAGGCAGAGAAGGTGGTTGGAGTTGATCAAGGATTATGACGTGGAGCTTCAGTATCACCCTGACAAGGCTAATGTAGTAGCAGACGCTCTCAGCAGAAGAGGCGACACATTCATGTTGACAACACAGAGGCACATCTTAGAAGACCTTCAGGAGATGGGCATCGAAGTTATACTTCCTAGTAATGTAGGAGTTCTAACAAGTCTGCAAGTTCAATCCGACTTGGTAGGCAGGATCAAGGCAGCTCAGGCACAGGACCCGAGGATTCAGAAGCTTAGGGCAGAATGTGAGTCAGGACTCAGGAAGGAGATGAGAATTCATGAAGATAGTACACTTAGGTTTGGATCGCGTCTATGTGTGCCTAGTGGAGATATCAGACAGGAGGTTATGGCAGAAGCTCACAGTTCTCAGTATTCTATTCACCTTGGAGGGACCAAGATGTACCAAGATATCAAGCAACATTTTTGGTGGAACGGGATGAAGAGGGAGATCGCTAGATTTGTTTCCCGTTGCTTGGTATGTCAGCAAGTGAAGGCAGAACAGCAGAGGCCAGCTGGGTTATTGCAACCACTTTCTATTCCGGAATGGAAGTGGGAGTATATTACAATGGACTTTGTGACCAGTTTACCGAGATCACCAAGTGGTAAGGATGCTATTTGGGTGATAGTAGATCGGCTTACAAAGGTAGCACGCTTTTTTCCTTTCAGAGTAGGATAATCTACAAAAAAGTTGGCAGAGTTATATATGCAACAGATAGTCAGGCAGTATGGAGTCCCTGTCAGTATTGTGTCGGATCGAGATACCCGCTTTACATCACATTTCTGGAAGAGCTTACATCATAGTCTGGGTACCAAGTTAAGATTTAGCACGGCCTACCATCCGTAGACGGATGGGCAATCGGAAAGAACGATTCAGACTTTAGAAGATATGTTACGAGCTTGCACTCTAGATTTTGGAGGGTCTTGGAAGAGTCACCTGCACTTGGTCGAGTTCTCATACAACAATAGTTATCAAGCCAGTATCCAGATGGCGCCATTTGAAGCATTATATGGTAAGAAGTGCAGGTCACCGCTTGCATGGGATGATATCGGGGAGAGGAAGATGTTAGGCCCAAAAATGATTGTTCAGACGATTGAAGTAGTTAAAGGAATTAGAGAGCGACTTAGAGTTGCGCAGGACCGGCATCGTCATTGGGCGGATCAGCATCGTAGGCCATTAGAGTTCTCTGTTGGGGACCACGTATTCTTGCGGATCTCACCTACTCGTGGGGTCATTAGATTTGGCGTTCGCGGGAAATTGAGTCCGCGGTACGTGGGCCCATTTGTTATTCTTGATCAGATAGGCGATGTTGCTTATCGTTTATCCCTCCCGCCTTCGTTACGAGAGGTGCATGACGTGTTTCATGTATCTCAATTACGTAGGTATGTATCGGACCCAAGCCATGTCCTCGATCACTCTGAGCTGGTGGTTGGTACCAACCTGTCTTACGAGGAACAGCCTGTGTCCATTTTAGACCGAAAAGAGAAGATACTCAAGAACCGAACAATTAGTCTTGTCCGTGTTGCTTGGGGTCATCACTCCTTGGGAGAGTCAACGTGGGAACGTGAGGATGATATCTGATCATGGTATCCACACCTGTTTGACTCACAAGGTATATCTCTTTCTGTATACCTTGATGGTCTTGATTTCTCATGCTTATCGCCTTATGGGTAGAGCTACTTGATATCGTAGATTGATGAATTTACATATATAGTACTTACTTTTGATATGGTAAAAATGATTGCTTGCTCACTAGAATTGCTTGTATTAGTTTAGCTCTGATATTTCTATCCGGCTTGGATTTGAAATTTCGAGGACGAAATTTTTCTAAGGTGGGTAGAGATGTCACTCCCCGTTCCCGGAATGCGTATTTTTATATATGTGCAACTCATGTGTAATTAGTTAGTATTTATCATGTATTATTCTGTATTTAAATTCTTTTAGTTTCATGTTAATTAATTATCTGCTATTTAAATTTTCATGTTAATTAATTTCCTGTAAATTATATTTTTGCAATTTTATTACCTGTATTTTATTTGCTGCTTTAGTATTATTGGGTTTCGGTTTGCTGGATCCCCTTAAACCCGGCCCAACACCTCACCTACCACCACCCTTCCTATTTAAAGCTTCCATCTCTTTCTCTCTCCTCATTACTTCATTCTCACCATTACTTTTTCTTCTTCCTCTCATTACTCCCCACCACCTACCAGCAGCAGGAGAAGGCAAGTGCAAACTTGCTTCAGTCACCCATTTTTATGGTTCATTTCTCTTCCTCTCATGATCCTGAGAGAGTTTAGTTCTTGACATTTTTGGTTTCTGTGGCTTAATTTCACTAGATCTAAGTTTATGTATTTTGGCTGTTCATGGGTTTTGGTCCACCAACTTAGCGTGTATTTTGGCACTGGAGCGAAGGCTCCATAGGACTTGGAGTTCGGGAAATGTTGTACGCACACGTTCTTACGTGCTCGCGTAAAACATCAGCCCAGTCACGCACACGTCTGTACGTATCTGCGTGTATTTTTTAGTCACGCACGCGTCTGTACGTGTCTGCGTATATTTTTAGTCACGAACGCGTTTGTACGTGTCTGCGTGTATTTTTAGTCACGCACACATCTCTACGTGTCTGCGTGGATTTTGAGTCACGCTCATTTTCTTATATGTTAGCGTGTATTTTTAGTCACGCTGACGTTCTCACTTGAGCGTGCATGTATTTTTAGTCACGCACACATCCATGAGCGTGCGTGTATTTTTAGTCACCACATCCTTGCGTGCGTGGATTTCTTGTCACCTTTTCACGCTCACTTGAGTCTACGTGAATTTCCCTTCACGCTCACATTGTGCATGCCAGCGTGAATTACTTTTTCACGCTCACGCTGTTACACGCTCACTCCTACTAGACTTGGCGTGATTTTGGCCTTAGTATAGACTTGTTGGCGTGACTTTCTAACCTGGGTGTTTTATTCGTTCCATAACTTATTCATTTAATGATGGCATGATAATTCCTCTATTAAATCCTTACGTCTTTTTGCATGAACTTGATAAATCATGATATGTTAATATTGTTAATACAAATTGTTATGTGGAATGTGCCATGTGTCTTGATTTATACATGGATACCCAGTATGACTAGAACTTAACTCTGAGGAGTTATAGGCTCGACCCCATGTAATACTAAATGATTTTCATGCCTTGTCACCATTGATAATGATTGTGACATTGACTAATAATTGATCATGCGTTCCTAGTTGGAACTAAGAACTGGCTAGTCGTCTTATTGAATTGAATAAATGAGACACGTTCATGTAATGAACTATTGTAATCGATTGGCTGATCCCGAATATTGGCATATGGACACATGCAGGTTTCAAATTATTTATTTATTTATTTAGTATTTATTTATCTTACAAAAACAGCATGTGTACTTTATGGTCAAGGCATGATTACTCCGTGGTTAGATTTGATTGTTGCATTACGCTATGTAAGACCTACAACATAGCCGTACGGGTATCATTGTAGAGTTGCGCATATCGTACCCCGTACAAAAGTACTCATTTGAATGACCATGATCCACGACATGGGATTTCGCTTAACGTAGAGACTATTAAGTTAAATAAAATAACGATGGCATGGAGAGAATGGATTTCCGAGTTCTTACATGGCAGCCCTCTTGGGACTATTAAGTGCCCGACGGGCCGGCTGGTCCCCACAGATACTGTAAACCTGCCACACGGGCAGGGAGCAGTATCTGTTTTTATTATTATTGTATATTGTATATTGACGGGCGTCCTGCTAGGACTCGTCTAATTCATGCATGGCGCACATGGTTAACTGGATAGACTAGCCTTGCTCGCACATAGTAAGAACTGAGGAATCCCTAATTGCATAATTCCAGGATAACTTGGGACTCACAATAGCAAGCCGTAGGATTTGATTGGCCGTTCAAGATGATTTGTTTGTGTACTGTACTACTTTGTTACCTAACTGGGATGATCAGAATGTCAGGACATGACGGGTCAACTTTTGTCCTTGTTTGGTTGGGAGGTTGGTTCGAAGTGTCGTGATGTGATGTGAATCCTAGTAGCAAGCAGATATCTATTATTATATTCTTTTACTACTGGTTTAGTCCTTCATATCGTCATTTCTTGTGGTACTTGCTATTAGAGGTCTAACCTCTCTGGTTTTGCATGGCCAGATTAAGAGCCGGTTCCCGAGGACTCAGCTTACTTCTACCTCCAGGATGGTCAATACTAGGAGAATGATTGCAGGAGGACTCGAGTGGGTTCCTTACTTCACCGCTCATTTTGTTATTTACCTTTATACTTAGCCGTTTGGCACCGACATGTTAGTCGGATTGTCTTACACTTACTTTTACATAATTGTAATTAAGTCAGACTGCAGCTGATAACAATTGTGTATACTTGCTATATCATCTGGCTATATTTTGTAAAGCCAGATCTCAAGGACATTTTGACTAAGCGTTTGGGACGCCTTACTGCTTTATCTTACATGTTCTCTATTTATGCTTCTTGCTTGAATGATTGAGACAATAGATGTAAAGTGACCATAGCAAGACTTTTATGTAGTATGCACCCCCTCGTCTGGTTAGACAGCATTGATCGTATTATACGGTATTCATCTACCCGTAATACGTAGCTCGTAGAGTCATTCCTCCGCTCTCCAGTATTCTGGTTCTGGGGCGTGACAACTCACATAATGTAATACTAAGACATCATCTACTACTATATAAGATATAGTGATAGGTTGTCGTATCATCATTGTCGAGGGATGAGGGTCGGAGGATTGTCAACTTTATCTACGGCTACATAGTTTCTGCCTCGCCAGTCGAATGGCTACAGGGACTATGTCCTGATCACCATGTCGTACCGTAGATTAATACAAATGGAGCTGGAGCCAAAATACAGAAACTAAAATACAAAATACAGAATCAAATCCCTAGGTTCGCCGAAAATACAAAACACAGTTCTAATTTATATGTATTTTAAGTGTGAGAAAGGATGGCTCAGAACACAACCCAACCGGAGAGGATACTCTGAGAGATACATCTGAGTAGGACGTATACTCTGAGAGATCATCTTTACAAGAATGATATCAGTAGTGGGATTGAGTGTTGGAGGAGATATTATGTAACGCCCCAGTCCCAAAATATGTAGGATTAGGAACGTAGACATGCCAGCTGAATTGTCTTGATACAATATGTTGGTCGGAGACAAATCTACTACCAACAAAATAAGAAAAAGTACATAGAAAATGAAATGAGTGGCGAGCGAAGCGAAGACGATCCAAAGTGCAATCATCCTCGAAGAAATAGAGCGGATCACGACTAGAGCTAGAACACCTGCGAAAGACAATAGCACACGCCTGGAGAGATAACCAGGTCCTCAGAAGGACGTAACAAGACACATAATTTCATGCCATATAAACTGAATAAATATTGCTCAAATAAATAAGTCAATCGAATTATAACATAGTCCAATACGTACCTACTGAACGAGCGTACCATCCCCCCAACCAAACAAGGACAGGAGATGGTAAACTAATTCATGGTAACGTATCTTTCCATGCTAATAATCCAATATGGTATCCGGACCCCAACAAGGTTCAATACCTTCTCATCGAAGTAGTAAGTCACACCTACAACCAAACAAGGACAAGATGTGACGAACTAATCCGCGATAAGTTATTGTTCCAAGCCACGGTCAGATACAAGTACCCAAACCAAAAGTACTTGTACCTAACGGATAAAGGTGCCTAACCGTTCTAAGTGAAATGTATTTAAGAACAATTCTTCCTACGCATGGGCCCTGGCTGAATAGGATCGGCATAGTCCCCCCTTGGGGCACTAGAGGCCCAATCAATAAGAGCATGACGTTCCGCAGAATCGCCAGTGGCCGTCAGTAATCTTGGATAAGCTGACCCGCGTCTCCGACGGAGCTCACGGGTTACAAAAGGAAAAGTGCATCGAAGCCCATACGCTAAGGAATTGTCCTCCCCGCCCAATGCCTACTATGTTGTATCTACAACATTACCCTCTATAACCGCTAAGTCAACTAGCATGCAATTCTATTAGCGGTTATTCCTATCGCACGGCTTGTACGTATTGGTGGCCAGCCAATCACGCACTTCCGTGTCCTACATGCGACACACAATTTCGTGTTACAACGTGTCAAGGCCAATGAATGCAACACACAAGGTGGTCCCTTAAATCTAGGTTTAATGTGAGAAAAATAATACATAGCAGGAAATATAAATAAACAGTAAGTTCTAACAGGTTATGCTATGTATCACAGTTTATTTTGCATAAAAAAATAAATAATGCATGAAATATGAGCTAAAATAAATAAACAGCAAATGGCAAGGTGTCTTGCCTGGTAGAGCGCCTGGTGTGCTGCGATAATCAATGTGGCATGAACTGCAACTTCGGTGTAACAACTATGTAAGGCGACCTCTGATGGGGGCACGGACAGTTCCATCGGGTTCGGAACGGTCGAATTAGTTAGGGTGGACAGGGGGAAGGACAGAATTTGTAGGAGGATGGGAATAATGGGCTTAGTCATGGGAAGGGAAATCAAAGAAGAAATGACAATTAATAATAGAGATACAATATTTGAAAATACTTATAATATTTGAAAACTAGTTTTTATTAGTAAAATCATATTTGTGGAAAAAAGGACCTAAAGTTAAGAAAATCATTTTTGGCTAAAACTCTAAGTTCGTCGAAAAACAGGATTGGTAGGAAACTATATTATTTTTTTTTCTTAATAGTAAAACAGTTTTAGATAAATACTTGAAAGCCATAAAAAAATTATCTTTATATCAAATCTATAACTTACTTGTAGAAAATATTTCAACCATATTTAATACCATAAAATATATAAAAATAATAAATAATAATAAAAAAATCGAAACTCGATTTGAAATTACATGTAGGGCCAAGCCCACAGTTATATATTTAGTTAAATATATTTAGAATAATAATATATCTTTTATATAATAATAATTATAACAAAATAATAATAATGTATTCATATATACTGTTAGTTTTAGTATAATAAAATAATAATATTAACAATAATAACTTAGTAAAGCATTAAACTAATAATTCGTACTTTCTGTAAAGACAGTAATATAATAATAAAATACTACTGATGATGATAATAAAATAAATAAAAATAATAAAGTATAAACACTCAGCAAGAAAGAAAAGAAAAGAAGAAGAAGAAGAAGAAAAATGATAAATAATCAAGCCCAATAAAAGACTCAACAATATTGGAATACGAGGGTCTCATTATGCTATAGGGTGTTTCTCCACCAAACTTCTTCTGGTCAACATCCCCACTCAGCAACTTCATATATCCACACAAAAATCAAACTTTTGTTCATGTTTTTGTTTCGAGAGAGAGAAAGAGTATGAGGAGAGAGGCTGGAGCGGAGCGGCCGGAGGGCGGCGGAAATCGGTGGTCGGCGCGGGCGGAGATGCGCGCGCAGAGATGGAAGAGAAGAAGAGGGGCGGTGATGGGGAGAAGCGCCGGGCGGCGCGCTCGCTGACGCGGGGCGGCGCTCGACGGTCGCAGGCGGGTCTCGGTCGGACGTCGACAGGAGGAGCAGTAGAAAGGGGCGGCGCTACTCCGACGGAGAGCTCGGGATGGGGTTTTCGGTGCCGTGGCGGGTAGATCACGGCGGATCGGCGGAGAGAGGGTTTCGTGGAGGCGCTGCCGTCGCCGGCTGCGGGAGAGGGTTCAGGCGACGGAGGGCGGTCTCACACGGCGGTAGAGGGCTAGGGCTAGGGCACGGCTCGGCGGGGAGCACTGCCATTCATGGCGGCGGTGGAGACGGGTTCCGACGGTCACGCGCAGAGGTCACGATGGCGGCGGTGGAGGG
This sequence comes from Iris pallida, assembly GCA_029216955.1. Taxonomy (NCBI): domain Eukaryota; kingdom Viridiplantae; phylum Streptophyta; class Magnoliopsida; order Asparagales; family Iridaceae; genus Iris; species Iris pallida. The sequence continues at coordinate 4,525,011 of JANAVB010006599.1, forward strand.
TTTCGGCGTTCAGAGCCTACGCGTGGTCGGGGAGAGAGATCTCGGCGGCGAGGGTCTCGGTGTTGCGCGGCTCACCGTAGCGGACGAAGGGGTCGGGATCAGTGAGTTTAGGTTTTTGTCTTCTTCTTGGGTTTTCTGGTGTCGGTCTCCGACGACGATGGCCGTGGTGGCGGGGTTGTAGGCGGAGAGATGGGTTGGTGGTGGTGAAGGTTTTGGGTACTGTGAGGGATTGGTGGCGGCTGGCTGGTTTGTCGGGGTCGGATGAGGAGCGCTGCTCCAGTGAATGGCGGGGAGAGGTGTTGGCGATGGGGATAGCGACGTGGTGGGGACGGGTGTTTCCAGGGGTGGATGCCGAGGTGGTGATGGCCACAGGGGTGGTGGTGATGGTGGTTTTAGCTGGGGTCGAAGGGTTCGGGTCTGCGGCCGTTGGCCGAGAGAGGGGCTGGTGGTCGTATTGAGGGACAGGGAAGAGACGGGACACGGTGGAGGTTAAACTAGGTTTAGGATTTTGATTAGAAATTCATCGATGTCGGAGGGTGTCCGACACGGGAAATATATGTAGATGTAAACATGGAATAAGAATATGGATGGTGGAACACGGACACGGTGCACGCACATTTGTGGTGGAGAAAATTGTGGAGTAATTTGGTGGATGATAAAAATAAATTGGAGGAGTACCTGCCTATTTATAGGATGTGGGAATTCCCAATAAGATAAGGATTAGGATATTTAAAACCCAATTTAGAATATTCAATCTAATATCTTAAATCAATTCAATAAATTAAAATCCAATCTAAATTAATTTAAATCTAGGTAATCAACTCAAATTAAATATAAATGCTATCCTAAATTTTAAACTATTAAAAATCAAATCCAATCAAAGATTTAAATTGCCACACAACTTCAAAATATATTTTCTAAAAATACCAATAATAATAATTTCAAAAATTTATTATTATTTAAAAATAAACAAATAAATAATTACTAATTATATATGTATGTCCAAATAATATTCACATAAATATACTTTTCTAATATACCATTTTATAGGAAAAATATTTATTATTATAATTGTGTAAATGGAAGGCTTTTAAATAAAATAAATAAAATAATGAATCTTGGAAATTTTTGGTACGATAGCTAAATAATAATTATGTATATTATTTTGAAACCATAAAAATAGAAGAAAAATATTTTTCAAAAATATGTACGCTCACACATATTCGCACTCGTCGAGCAAATTCAAAAATAAAATTTCGTACACGACGTATAATACGACTACGCGACGTACAATACGAAATTTTAAATCAGTACTAAGAAAATATAAAAAAAAATAGTAGAAATTTAAGGGTTTTACATATTATCAGAGTATACGTCCTACTCAGATGGGTCTCTCACCGTTACTATTTTTTTCTGACAGCATGGTGGATGTGCTCCGTCAACAGAATCTTGCTCCGAGCCAAAACTTTGCCCCGGAGCTCAAGTGGACATCCTTCATGTAGAGCTCGAGTGAGAGGTTCCTGACAGCATGGTGGTCTCCTTTGTCAAAGTATCTGTGCTCGTCCCACAACCAATGTGGGATGAGCACGGATACTTTGACAAAGGAGACCACCATGCTGTCAGGAACCTCTCACTCGAGCTCCACACGAAGGATGTCCACTTGAGCTCCGGGACAAAGTTTTGGCTCGGAGCAAGAATCTGTTGACGGAGCACATCCACCTGCTGTCAGAAAAAAATAGTAACGGTGAGAGACCCATCTGAGTAGGACGTATACTCTGATAATATCTCCTCCAACACTCAATCCCACTACTCATATCATTCTTGTAAAGGTGATCTCTCAGAGTATACGTCCTACTCAGATGGATCTCTCAGAGTATCCTCTCTGGTTTGTTGTCGTATTATCATTGCCGAGGGATGAGGGTCATAGGACAATCAACTTCATCTACGGATACATAGTTTTTGTCTCGCCAGTCGAATGGCTGCAGGGACTACGTCCTGATCACCACGTCGTAGTCCAATACAATCCAGAGATTGACACGGTACTAATTCATATATGTAGTCCAATACAAATAGTCTAATACAAAAACAACCCAATACAAATAGTCCAATACAAATAAGTACTAATAGCTAATGAGAACCACGCAGCTCACGCAAACGCTCAATGATACGATCACGCAACCACCTCAAAAAAGCGAGATCTTTGGCGTGAGGAGAGATGTCGTCCCTTGCAAGTGTTGCATGAATAGAACTCCCGGTCTCACTAGCTACCGGTGTTGGATGAATAGAACTCCCGGTCTCACTAGCAACCGGTGCCACTTCCTCCTTAACTGTTGGAGGAGCCACCTCAGCATTCACTGTTTTCCTCAAACGATGTGCCGCTCCTCGGGTCATGGGTGCCATCTGGTAAGATCGATATTCACAAATAATATAATTGTAACATAAGCTCGCTAACTAAAGGAACCATCATGTAATTTGAGTACATTTTTGAAAGCAGATAAAGTACAAAAAATTCAATTTTTTGCCAAGTGTGAGAACGGATGGCTCAGAACATAACCCAAGATTCATTCTAGCATACATTAGTGTGAATCATCTATGTTTTGTACATATGGTGTAGTATATATTCTTATCGTATCTAGTATCTGCAGAATGTAACAGAATCAAGATGAACTCACATAATGTAATACTAAGACATCATCTACTACTATATAAGATATAGTAATAGGTTGTCGTATCATCATTGCCGAGGGATGAGTGTCGGAGGACAGTCAACTTTATCTACGGCTACATAGTTTCTACCTCGCCAGTCGAATGGCTGCAGGGACTATGTCCTAATCACGATGTCGTACCGTAGATTAATGCAAAGTCCTTATAGCAAATATCGTACATAGATTTCTACCTCGCCAGTTGAATGGCATTTACTGTTAACAAGATAACCTGTCATAAATTGAACAGCAGGCAGACTTAAATTTAGGATTTAAAATATGGTATTCAGGTCAACTTAATTCAGTCAAAGGGTACTGGACAGAAAGTCTAATTAAGACTTTCAACTAAGCAGACAGCCTGGACTGCTGTTCAGAACTTGGCAGGCAAAATCCTATACCATCTGATGACAAACCTATACACACCCTTGCCCAAACCATTTGTTTCAGTAGGTAAAACATTCCAGGTTACTCAAGTAACCTGTCGTGCAACATTTGGTGTCAACAGCATTCCTTGTTAATTGTAACATGCATACTATCATATCCCAACTCTGCCAAAACCTGACCAACATACCCTACACTAATCATTCCATATTTCAGTAATATCAGTGAGCTAAATCATACTCAACTGTCGAGAATACTTAGGAGAAAACTCATTCACAGGATTAGTATCCATCCTTCGTGACATAGCTAAAATTTTATAGGGCTCGATAATAATTATTAGTCAATTTATTCATCATTTCAAAACCCTGAAAATGCCCAAAAAACTCCCAGTATCAGTAAATAGGGCTCGAACCCTAAATTATAATTCGAATCCAAGCAAAACATCAAATTGACAGTTGATATGCCCAAAAAACTCCCAGTATCAGTATATAGGTGTCACACTGTGAGTCTCGTGTCCACACAGTGGGACACGACGTGTCCAAACCAACAAAATAGGTGTCACTGAGTCCACGCTCTCGTGTCCCCCGCAGCGAGTCCACTGTGAGTCTCGTGTCTCCCGCAGCGAGTCCACGCTCTCGTGGACACGAACTAGAAGCGAGAGAGAGAGCTAGAAGACGAAGAGAAACTGGGAAGGAGGAGCTACCTGAGGAAGGAGGAGGAGAAGAATGAGGAGGCCGGAGGAGGGAGATCGCTGGAGGAGCACCGCAGAGGAGGAGGCCGGAGGAGGAAAATCGCCGGAGGAGCGTCGCGGAGGAGGAGCGCACAAAAAAATGGGGGGGGGGGAAATTTGTGAATGGTCGAAAAGGAAACCCTCGCAGCCTATATGAAATGTTTAGCGACGTCCTTTTCGGCCGTCACTAAACGTCGCTGATATTTAATAAACGGCGACGCTGCTTAAAATATGTCGCTATACGTCGCTATATCAGCGACGTGTACCGATGAACGTGCGATGCAGATCCCTATTTAACAAATTGTAGCCGCTAGACGTCGCTATTAGTCGCTGTTGGCGACTAACAGCGACGTCTTTGATAAACGTCGCTAAACCCCCAAAAATTAGCGACGTTCTATCTTGGAGTCGCTAAATACGTCGCTGATATGACTTATTTTGGTAGTGTTACATTTCATACTTCGTTTCAATGATTCAATGGCATCGTGCCTCAACTCAATGCTCGTCAACCGAACGACCCGAAGGTCTCGAACACCTTTCGAGGCACCATGTCATATCCGACAGTTCTGCCACATTCATGCCACAACTGTATTCTCTCACAACGAAGCCATCTTTTATTATCCCGTGCACGTAGGCACGTTTCGACCGTATCCCCATGTTCTATAACTTAGTATTCAATGTTCGGGCTTGCGCACTAGGGCGCTCGCCTATTGTCTTTCAATGTCCTAGCCTTTCTAACTCGTACGCGAAGGCACGGTATGGTTCATGCACTAAGGCACTCGCCGATTACAGTTATCCCATGTTCTTGCGGCTTGCGCACTGTAATGCCCTGCTCCGCACGATGCATTACGCTGAAGCGTTGACTCAACGAGTCGTGTTGACGGAAGGAATGTATCGATACAAAATGATGCGAGAGTTACGTTGTCCCGAGCAACGCATCGAACTAAGTCGATGCGAAGAGTTGCCTTGCCCCGAAAGAATGCATCGAGTTGAATCGATGCGAAGTGCCGCGTTGCCCCGAAGGATGAGTGCGTTGAATCGGCTCGAAGATTCTAAAAAATCGAATCGACCAAGGCGCAAGTCCGAATCGATGCAAGTATTGATTTTAGTTGGTTTCGTGTGCAGGTTATACTTTGACGGGAAAATATTAGAGGTCGATCTTTTGTAATATTTAGTAAGGGGTCCGCGAAATCAAATTGTCGCCTTGCGACGGGCTGAGACTTGGGCACGCTAAGGCAAATCGGACGTATGATTCAATGAAGCACGAAGTGCTCGAATAGCTAAGTCAGGAGAGTGGCCGTGCAACAAAGTTAGGGAATCGAGCCGCATCAGCTCGGCGAAACGACGAAGGCGTATCGACTCAAGGAAGGAGGATTGACTTCTTTTTACTCCTTCATTCGATAAGTCAATTATATCCTTGTATGTTAAGTTAACCTATCGACGCCACGGGCATGGCCGATCGGAGATAAAATCGTAGTGTGAGTCGAACACTAAGTTAGAACAATTGAAATGAAATGTGCATCAATATGCACGAGTCGCTATGGGACATTGGATATCGCTAAGACGAGCGCCTCGGTGCGTAAGCCGTAAGAACATGGGATAATTGTAATCGGCGAGTGCCTTAGTGCACGAACCATACCGTGCCTTTGCTGCACGAGTTAGACGGCTAGAACATTGAAAGACAATAGGCGAGCGCCCTAGCGGGTGTCACGCCCCGCTCCCGTAGGAGCGATCGTCCTCGCTAAGGCGTGATGCCGCACAGGCCTAGATTGCGCCCGTGCAAGGCCAAGTCCAGAAACGGCCGATTAGATTCCTAGGCCACAGAGTGTCCCCATTTGCAGCGGAAAGTAAATGAACACAAGTTGAATACGAAATCAAACTCTTTATTGATATTCAAGAAGTTACAAGCGGCGCTAGGCCGATATTACAAATCGCTCAAGCTCTCTCTCTCTGAAACATAAAAGGCGTGCCAAGTGGCTTACAAGATGGAATGATTCATGGCGATGTTCCGATACATTATGTCCTGTATAGGATGCTTCAGCTCCTTGCAACGCTCCAAGGCTCCAGAGATAGCTCCGCGCCTTAGCACGTTCGATGGAAGCTCCGTACCCGCCGGCGTCTCCTGCGTCCTGCAAGCAGACTGTGGGGTTATCAGTACATTGTTATGCACTGGTGGGGAGGCTAGCTCGCCCACAATGCCATCATTACCAAACACGTTCCATTTACTTTTGTGCACCATCTATTATTCATTGTCTTTCTAATCTTGCCTTAGGGTCATTTTCATGGCATATTGCATAACCTATCTCGTGTTGCAGAATCCAAGTGTCGCATAGAAAATATATGCACGACTTACCCATACTTACCGTCTGGCCTTCCCTGTTCAAGGTAAATCAAGTTAGACAACAATTCATGTGTAATAACCAAAACGAGATTCATGTACGCAAGCATTCAATATCGAGGGCGTGTCCCTGCCTCGGGTTCTAGTGCGTCGTGGGCGTATTCTTTTAACTCATTGTACAAGTAATCTGACCCTTTTGGTGTGTTATATTTCGAGCAAGTTCGAGCATGTTCCGGGGTGTTACATTTCAAGCCAGTTCAGGAGGTGCATACTCAGTTAACATTAGTTTACTTTGATTTCAATGCAAAGACTTGCACGTGGATTGCCACCAGCAAAGCCCATCTATTCTATATGCACTTGGTCGCTGGCATGTCTAGCCATTTGGACATTCCCCTGTGGCAATTCTCAACTTAGCGTAGGGTGATGGCTGGTACACCCCGTTAAGTCTCTTGAATATACCCTCCTACTTACGTCTCTTGGTGCCCAAGCCCGCACCCAAGCAGCCTGTAAGCGCCGTTTATTCTGCCTAGGCCGGCCACGGTTTACCCCCCCCAACGCCCGTGCCGCAGAATCCTTCTACTCGACGGCCACGGTTTACCCCCCCAACGCCCGTGCCGTTGTCCATGACCATTTCGTATTAACTTGTCTTTTTAACTTAACGGCTATCTCCGCTGTAGGCTAACCCTTAGCCAAAATGCGTTATCGACCAGGTTGGCGTCCGTGCAGCGCGGGTAGCGAGCCCCGATGCACGTGTCCGTCACACCTGTCGCTAACCATTCTTTCTTTTCTTGTCTTTCATGTTTTCTTTCTTTTCTTTCTTTCACTTGTTCATTCATTCATTCAATGGTTCATTCACTTATTCATTCATTTATTCGTTCATTCATTCATTTACTCGTTGATTCATTCATTTGAGCATTACGCAACTCCTCGTGCGGGAGTCTCCTTGGCGACCCATCGGTCCCATAGCCTTTCAATGTCGCTAACCTACTACTCGGAACGACTATATTGATAGTCTTCCTGTTTCATTGTTGTAACCCATTCATTGTTTGATTGTTGGACGCATAGGGAGCATAAACGTAGGCTCGTGCCGTAGCACGAGTATGGAGCGCGGACAAGCGTTCTCGTATTTTCCATGTTACTTTCCATATTCTATACAAGCATACAAGTTGGGATTATTCCCTTAGCTAGATGCGTTGGGTCATTTGTTAGCATGCAAGATGTTATCGCCTAGCGATTCTCGTGTTAGTGTCCGTATTGTTATGTGTCTAGGCTAAGCACAGACGGGTTCATCGGAGCCACCCACCTTAGCGATGTTCGCATCGGCCAAGCGATACTCCGAGCGCGCCTTTGATAGTCTAAGTCTGGATTCATCTTTTGACGGGCCAATGTAAGTCTTCCATCGATTCGCATCGATACTTCATCGGGTCGAAGCAACTCTTCGGGTCGACGGCTCGTTTTGAGTCGTTGCACACGCCGTTTGGAATCGGCGTTCCGCTAGGGCGGAGCGGGTCACTACAGCGGGCAAGCCCCGAACATTGAATGCCAAGTTATAGAACATGGATATACGGTCGAAACGTGCCTACGTGCACGGGATAATAAAAGATAGCTTCGTTGCGAGAGAATACAGTTGTGGCATGAATGAGGCGAAACTGTCGGATATGACATGGTGCCTCGAAAGGTGTTCAAGACCTTCGGATCGTTCAGTTGACGAGCATTGAGTTGAGGCACGATGCCATTGAATCATTGAAACGAAGTATGAAATGTAAGAACACAGAAAGCTAACGAAAGAGATGCGAGATGATAAGTCTTGAGTCTCGGACTCAAGACTATGTTTGGTTGTTTGAATTTGATTACTTGAATGATACGGCGTTGCATGGTCGATTGGAATGGGCTCGAGATAAAATGTGATATCGCCCGTGCACGGGTGTTTTCCCCAAACGGTTAAATGTCGGAGCGCCCCGGAACCGCTTTGGCCTAGGAAGGAATCGAATAATCTTTGTAGTCGCACATCCTTAAACAAGATAGGAAAAGCCGCAAATGATGGTATGCAGCGGGAACGTTTCGGTTGTTGGGATGTGACCCAACCCGTGAAACGCCGGGCAGCCCGACCAAATAGAGAGAAAAGAAGGAGAGAAAAGAAAGGAACTCCTTTAGTCCATTCCGGCACGGATACGCCAACGGCCCTCATATAGTTAAGGAACGATGGATTGAAAGTATAGGCGCATATGCGTCCCTCATAGAGATCCTGCTTAGAGATGCACAATAATATGACAGGGAAGGATTACGACGTATTCACCTTGCGTCATAGCAAGGGCGAGTGCGTCGACTTGGTAAGTCGCGCCACGAGTCAAACACGAGATTGCTTGTTTGCTTGCCTATTCAATTCGATAACATGCTGCTATGATAACATGCTTTACGCTTTCGAAGATGCCATGAAATTGATCCTAAGAAGAACATAGCAAGATCATAAGCTAAGTTGCATGATTCAACGTAAACATTAAAATGTTGGTTTGGAAAGAAGATCTTTGCTTCAGTACATGCGAGGACGAACGTACTGATCCCCCACCAGCTTCATGCAGGATGCAGGGAATAGATTGCTCGCGGCGAAGCGTTGCTTGAACGTGTTGAGGCTTGGAATGCCGAAGTGCATTGAAGCGTGCTATCGCATTGACGCTCGGACTACGCAGTTGGATTGATGCGGCCGAGATATAGAAGGCATGGTGTATGGAACAGTGAAATCCTTTGTGGGTAAGAGAGAACCTGAGTGTTGTAGCTAATCTGGCATATACTGTTAGGCTATCGAAAGCCATTGTAATCTCAGTTTCGGATATCAATAAAGAGAATTGTTTCGTATACTCTGTTTTTCTTTCGTTGTTAATATCAAATCAAAAGATAACCATTTGAGAACTTGTCATCTTGCCTTGCACGAGCACAACTCCAGGCTCGTGCGGTATCATGCCCCTTGCGAGGACGATAATTCGGGTGATTCCGGGTCGGGGTGTGACACGCACCGAGGCGCTCGCCTTTGCGATATCCAATGTTCCATAGCGACTCGTGCATTTGATGCACATTTTATTTCAATTGTACTAACTTAGTGTTCAACACACACTATGATTTATCTCCGATCGGACCACGCCCATGGCATCGATAGGTTAACTTAGCATACAATGATGTATTTGACTTATCGAATGAAGGAGTAAAAAGAAGTCAATCCTCCCACCTTGAGTCGATACGCCTTTGTCATTTTGCCGAGTCGATGCGGCTCGATTTCTTAACTTCGTTGCACGGCCACTCTCCTGACTTAGCCATTCGATCACTTCGTGCTTCATTGAATCATACGTCCGATTTGCCTTAGCGTGCCCAAGTCTCAACCCGTCGCAAGGCTACGATTTGATTTTGCGGAGCCCTTACTAAATATGGCAAAAGATCGGCCTCTAATATTTTTGCGTCAAAGTATAACCTGCACACGAAACCAACTAAAATTAATACTTGCATCGATTCGGACTTGCGTCTTGGTCGATTCGATTTCTTAGAATCTTCGAGCCGATTCAACGCACTCATCCTTCGGGGCAACGCGACGCTTCGTATCGATTCAACTCGATGCATTCTTTCGGGGCAAGGCAACTCTTCGCATCGACTTAGTTCGATGCGTTCCTCGGGACAACGTAACTCTCGTATCGATTCACATCGATACATTTCATTTGGCCAACGTGACTTGCTGAGTCAATGTCTCAGTGTAATGCACCGTGCGGAGCGGGGCATTACAATAGGTACTGAATACTCAGGCTAACATGGACAGAAATGTAAAGGGGCTGATACTCCTTCATACCAAATTAACAAGACTAGGGAGACATGTGTAATGATAAAGCATATTTAAGGGAATCTTAAGGAAGGGGACGAACCGATACTAATGCTACAGTGACTGACACTCAAGGTTAGAGGGTATTGCCCTAATGGCTGAATTCTTATAGGTTTATATTAACACAGTGAACTAATACCCTGAGGTAGAGGACTGATATATATATTGATTGATACAAGCATCAAGGGAAGGGATACAACACTAAGAATGGACTGGTGTCTCTTCCCCCTCGTGTCTGTACCAGGGAACCTGTGGGTGGTACTCTGGGTACCAGCTTGTAGTACCTACATTGTACATGAGCCATGGCCCTCAATGACACCACATCCTCATGACCTATACAGTTATAAGACTAACCCAAGTTCCCTCTCCCTAGCCTCTCTACTGCTGTTTAGTACCCAATTGTTTCCCTCGACTCTCCAACCTGATACTCGATATTCAACGCGTCCTCTGCTAGCTGTTATCCCCTGTTTCTCGAACACGTAGTAGTAGCAACTGCTACTATTGTACCCAGACATGCCTACACACACCCTAGGATACAAGGAAGTACTTCTAACCTTCAGTTGACACTTGATACTATGGGCTACCTGGTTTGCATCCTAACGCCTAATCAGGGAAATCTATCATATCCTATTCCTGTGCTAGCATATCCTTGGACGAACATGCTGCTCAGTACCCGCGGATACCAATGTTCTGATACGCTGGCCAAATGGAAGGCCTGTACTACCCCCAGGTATACACGATCCTCTGTTTTAAACAAGCTTTCGATTGTTGATACGACCTCCTATCACCCATACCTGCTCGCGGCTACAGGAAGCTTGTTACCTACTGCAATTATAACTACCTTCCCTATGCTTATACTGCATTACGTGCCACTGACACAGGATACGAGTTATACCTCATTTAAGCAGTTGAGATAACCAGGATACAAATAGTAACCCAGGGCAAGTGCAACCGATATCTGATACTATGTAATATGTAACATAATTGTAATGCGACTGGTACAAGTAATCTGATATAAAAATCCGATCCCCTCTGTCATTCGAATGATCTCCCCCCTTTTATTCCTAGGTTCCGATACCCTGCTGCTAGGCAAGGGTTGATATTTAGAGGACGACCCAACATCTGCTGTGAAGTTAAGGATCATGAAGTCAAGTTCTAAACTAATGCATTCGATTGTGGTCTGTTACTCCATGTCAGATTATATGGGTGGATGTATCAGTCTATCTACAATTGTCTCCAGTTTCCCCACATCTATTGCTACTCTATTACTCAACACCACATTGAACAGGGACCTATCCACCTCTCCCATTGGTTCTTCCCAAACCTTGAATCGAACATCTACCCATCTCTATTTATGATTTTGCCATTGTCAGTGATAGTAGGTCTAAGAGTAGATGGATTTACCTCTTAAGGAAGTCGAAAGCAACACCCGACTGCTTCCTCGACGGCTCCTCGGCTTCTCTTTTGATGGAAAAAAATGAGTATATATTAGGGTTTCGTAGAGACTTGGGTCGGCTGCTTCTACCAACATATATATATATATATATATATATATATATATATATATATATATATATATATATATATATTATAGATGATAAGAGGGAATGGGATTTGAAATCTTGATGGGGTTTATCAGGGATTTGGAAGATCGATCCTTTGGATTCGGATTTCATCCGAGAGCAGGGGTTAAACGAAGATAGCCGTGAGCAGTTTTAAATTTGAATCTCAAAGTTCTATTTAAGCCCTTGGCAAAAATAGATATTACAAACCCCACCTTTCTTTATTGGTTAGCTGTATGAAATTAAATTAAAGCAACCAAGTTGCACTTTGGCCCTTACAAAATGGGTTGTTTCATATCTCCATCTTCCAATGCTAAGTGCAAATTTACATATGCACATTCCCTTTAACTAAACTTCAAAATATAATTTAAATAATATCACCAATCCAAAATCACTCTCTCATATCAAGAAGAAAAAAAAATATTTTCAAGGAAAAATCAGAGCGGGGGTTTACACCAGTCGCCATCATGACACATGCCACATGGTTCCTCTGCATCGGTCACTGTGATGATGATATCTCCAAACGTCGTGAGATTCTCCTAATCATCCTCACCTTTGGCCTTCTCAGCTTTGAGCTCCATACAGTTCATCTTGATATGACCCCTTTCGCCATAATGATAGCAGTCCTTCTTGCGATCCACAATCGTAAGATTTCGAGAACTCTCCTCCGTCCTCGCTTTTGACTTGGGTATTCCCTTTCCGTAGGAAGCCACCAGAGTGGACTCATGCGACGATTCCACTTGCTTGTGTCGGACTTACTCATTCAACAAGCTACTTTTAACCGTCTCTATCGTGACAACTCCATCAGGCGCAGAGTTGCTCACCGACACCACCAACGTCTTCTAGCTTTTCGGCAGAGAACTCAAGAGAAATAGGGCCTGAAGCTCATCATCAATCACCATCTTCATCACAGACAGCTGATTGATGATACCCTGAACTTCGTTCAGATGTTATGCCACCGAGGCACCCACCGTGTACTTCTTTGACGAGTTGGCGAACAAGAAACGCCTTGTTGCCAGACGTCTTTCTTTCGTACAACAATGTAGCTTCTCCACAATGCTTTTGTCGAACTCTCCATGGATACGTGGTGAAACATCGAGTCGTCCAGCCATTGACGGATGAATCAAACGGTCTTCCAATCTAGTTATTTCCAGTCTTCAGCAGCTTTGTCCGATGGCTTTGTGCTGTTGCCCTCCAACAGACCATGTAAGTCCTTGCACCAGAGTAGATCCTCCATCCTTGACTTCCAAATCGTCCAGTTTTTTCCTGTGAGGGTGATCATACAAGTGTTCATTTGCTCCGTAGACATGGTTGCCAGAACCTCCAAAGCTTTAATACCAATTGTTGGGCGCGTGCAGAAGCGTTTGCGAACCCACCTTATCAAAACAAACTCCCGTCTAACGGACATAAAGCACAAGATGAAGACAAGTATATGGCGGCCACCTGGACAAATTCTAACCTTTAATAACTCAGGTAAAATTATAAGATTGACAAAACTCACCTTGAACCATTTGTCCTAATAGATTCAACCCCTCACCACTCTCAAGAAGAAAAACAAAAAATTACAATTGAGATTACTCATCAATCCGTAGCAATCTCCCTAATCGAAGTTGACATTTTTCTTCCTTCTGTCTTGGAAGACGAAGTCCTAAGAGAAAAGTACGAATTTTTTTTTAGATTTTTCTGTGGACAAGCACCCCGAATCTCCACTTTGTGCCTCCACCCTCACCCCATATATATATATAGGATGAGAAAATCATATTTTAGGTCATAATATTATTTTTTAAATAGGAAGCCCTCAAATAAAATACTATCAAATTATCCTATTTTATATCATGATAGGATTTCTTAACATAAGAATATTATATCTAAAATAGCACAATAACAATTATGGACCTCCAAATCTAATCATAAGAATATTATATCTAAAATAGCACAATAACAATTATGGACCTCTAAATCTAATCAAATTAAATATTTAGTTAGATTTGAATTCCACAAATATGTTGTTACCAAATCCAGACTGCACTCCAACATTGTCAGGAGCAAATATACTTTCACCGATGGTTTTCACCCCCTAACATAATTATTAGCAAGCTTTACTTGCCGACTTTCTTTGTTCAGTCTTTACAGATATCTCCGAAATTTCCACAACTTTTGTTCTTTAGCTCTATCATGTTGGCAGAAGAATAGAGCACAGAAACATTGTCAAGAGCAAATACAAAATAAGTACTGGAAATTAAGACTAATTAACACAACATGGACAGATTATGACTAATGTACAAACTGTACATGTAGTAGTAGAGAAAGTAACACTTGATCATGTTCATGTGGTAGCTATAAGTACCGGAAATTAAGACTAATTAACACAACATGGACATATTATGACTAATGTACAAACAGTACATGCAGTAGTAGGAGGAGAACAAAGTAACACTTGATCATGTTATTGATTATGACATGGCCTTCAAGGACTCAACCAGCTGGGTCTTGCCACAGGGGCCTTTCTTCCTGATGTAGAGCCTGTACTCGCTGAAGGTCATGGGCTGGTACAGCTGCGGCCGCTCCTCCGTCACCAGCTCCCGTGCCGGCCCCAGGGGCAGGTCGCTCCTCGGGTTGTAGAAGAAGGCCACCGACAGCCTCTCCTCCACCGAGTTCGTTATCACCCTGTGCTCTACGCTCTTGTAATTTGCATTGCTCAACACCTGTTGATGGAAATAAGTAAATATTTTGCTAACCACACTAACTAAACGAGGGGATCGATATGTGCCATTACTTATACAACATAGATGATTACATTGTATACATGTATTCGATATCCATATTAATATTCCTGCAATTTTTTTGCAACTAAATACCGTGAACTCTATCACATTTTTTTTACACTTGTTACTATGAACTTCAAATTTTTACAACTTGATTTGTAGTTTATTTTTTTCAATAAACTCATTTTACTTAAATTAGCTTGAGATTTAATTAGACCTGTCTTGGGGATAAGGTTTTCTAGAATGGAGTTGGATATATTCTTTCAAATCTGAAGATAGAAAAGATGAATTTATTTTGAGTTTTGAGGTCTAAATCTAAATTATCATACCCACATTTATCCTTAAACTGTGTTTACAACAAATTATAGATGATATCTCAAATAGTATCAATTTAAATTACAATTTTTGTATTAGTAGATAATCCATACACAATTTAAAGTATTCATAAACAAAATTAAGATGATTTTACCTTCTTTTATTACTTATCAATCAAGTAGACACATAAGCGATTTTCAACATCAAACTTTGTACGTCGATAGTAAGGTACTCATTTTATAACAAGTGAGAGACTACTGTATATCATATGTTTTTGTTGTTTTTATTTTGAAAAACAACAAAAATTCCAACTATTTAGAACTAATTAAACCAAGCTAGTCAACATGTCAGTGAGTTAAACAAGGCCAGGTACTATTATTTATAGGGTTATGTTAACATGTGCCATAAGGACAAACAATAACACATCGATAAATATACATTTTATACGGGTACACCCATCAACACATTGATAATTACAAATTTTATTGATAAACCTACATTTTAAGTGAAAGGATGCTTTATTTAATGTACTGGCATAAACATGTACTCATATAAATTATACACTTATCGATATGTTATCATGTGCTCTTAGAACACATGTTAACAGGATATGCATGTTTACATAACCCATTTATATTATATATATAAGATGATCGCTAACCCGTTGAAGAAAAGCTTATTATAGTCATACATGTGATGTGATGGGTTTATTTACAAATACTCTAATCCTCTATAATTATTAATTTAGATTCTAATTAAATATAGTTGTCAACCATAGATTACCTACTTGTATGATAAGTTATATATATATATATATATATATATATATATAGTCAAACCATGATGTCTTGCACTTTAATATTGGGTCATTTAGATTAAGGAGAGGTGCCCACTGCCTAAGGAGAGTTATCGTGTTTAGTCTAGGTATCTTCAAGAAGACAATTGTAGCACGTGCTGTGGAATTTATGCACAGACATGTACAATTGAATAGTATGAATGCATGCGTACTTACCAGACTCGTCACTAAAGAACAGTTCAACTACACAAACTCAAATAAGAACTCAAATTAGAAAATTTTGAATTTGCGACAGATGGACACTTGTAGGAATTTTTTCTATTTAGACCTTAACTCTTTTTTTTTTAATTTAAGTCTTTAGAAAAAATTGATATGTAATCTAAAGGCTTATGAGTTTGAAAAATTAGGAACTCTGTGAGTTTCTCTAAGATTTTTGATTAAAGGAGCACTTAATTCCCTCTTGAATTGATCATGTAATTAGAAGATGATATATAAAATCAAATTATGCAAAGAGACAAACAAGAAGCCTACTAATTATTTCTAATCAAGCAATGGGCTTCAGTTTTGGCATTTGAAGTTGAAAGGAATCAAGGAAATCTCCATGTCAAATCAAGAAGAAAGTAAAGACAAATATAGGGAGCTGCTTTGTTGTCTGACCATCGCCCGATGTGGTGGTTGGCCATTGACCTTCTAGTTCATGTGGCCGGAATTCGGAGACAACAGGAGGGTCAATAGGTGGCTGCCACATCGGCTAACGGTCACGATCCGCGGACAAAATATTATTTTCGACAAATATATCCTCCTTAGCTTCCCCAACCTATGGAAAGTAACTCGAGAGAATGTTCAAATGCATGCATGCAACGAGAGAGGTCTAGAGTCTAGCCCACCTGAATCTGATCTCCGATGTTGACGATGAACGCGTTCGGAACAGGCCGGACCGTGACCCACGCGTCGCCCCTGCGCACCTGCAGCCCTTGAACGCGGTCGTCGGCCAGCAGCACGGTGAGGCCGCCCGGGTCGGAGTGCGCGGAGAGGCCGAGGGTGAGGTCGGGCCGCGGGCACTTGGGGTAGTAGTTCACCCTCATGCACGCCCCAACGTCCTCCCCTCCGAAGGCCCTCTGCATGAACCCCACGTCCAGCCCTAGGCTCATCGACAGCACCTTCATCACCGTCTCGCACAGCTTCCCCACCTCTTCTCCGTACTCCTCGCTCACTTCCCTACTCAATACAAACAAACGAACAATCATCATTGTCAAATACCACAACAACTACTAACAGATAGTTTTTAGCTGCGTCAAGCTTGTGATCAGTCGTCAATAGTCCATCTATATATCATTGATATATGGTTTTTTTTTCTTTTTAAATGGCAATTGTGTCAAACGCTCAAAATCGATCTGCAAACCACTTAGGCTGCATGTCTCACCACTACCACTAGGCTAGGGGTCAACGATCAAGGCGGAACCAGAAAATCGAGTTTGGGTGAGCTGGAGTGAACTGGAGTGGGCTAAGTGTGGACTATTTCACATGAAATTTTTTTAAAAAAAATTATATACATGAAAAAGAGAAAGATAGAAAAAAGATTCTGGGAGTGGGCTGAAGCCCTATATGGGTAGGCCATTGTTGATAATATATGGGATATTTAGTAATACTGTCTCATATATTATAGTTAAAATTAGGATTTGGGTCTTCATAAACTCCAACATTGTTTGCGTCTTAGATTTACTGTTTACTTGCCGCTGACGTGAAGTAGATTTAAAATCCAAATACTAATGTCGGACATTTTGGAGATCCAAACTCAAATATTAACTGTTATGTGAGACAATATTACTAAATAACCCTTGATATATATATATACCTGCAACAAGTAGGGAGCGCCGGCCATTTGTGGTAGTCCTTGATAGAAGCCGGGAGGAGATGGAGGAAGAAGTAGTCTCCCCAGTCGAGAATGGCGCCCTTCTCCACCCCGACCCGGCTTCCGTAGCCCTCGTAGGTCCGGGGGGAGTTGGCGAGCTTCCTCTTCTCCTCCAACGGGAGGCCGAAGAACTCCCTCCACGCGCTCCTCATCCTGGCCACCAGGTCGAGGCTCACCCCGTGGTTCACCACCTGGAAGAAGCCCCACTCCCTGCACGCGTCCGACACAGCCCTCATTGTGGCGCGGCACTCCGCTGCGCCTTTGGTCAGGCCCTCGAAGTCGACGACGGGGATGCTGAGCTCCAAGTGGTCAGGGTCGTTGTCGACGTCGGGGTGAAGGGATGGACGCTCGGAAGGAGGCTTTACGTAGCGGTCGGGGATCGCGGTGGTGCCCGTGTCGGCTAGGGACTGGACGGACACGATAGGTTCGGGCCATTCTTGTAGTAGATCCATATTGAAACTTAGCTTCTTCTTGTTGTTGATGTTGTTGTTGTTGTTGTTGTTGTTTGTTGATGTTGTATGCAAATGAAATGAGCGGCTAGCTAGGTATATATAGAGAGAGGTGGCTGGAGTGAGAGGAGGAAATTTGTAAAGAAAGAGAGAGAGAGAGAGATGTGGCTGGATTAAGTTGGCTTGTGGCAGTTGTGTACAGCTACGAAAGGGACGGACACAAAAACGGGATACAAATGGTGGGTAATATCAATTGGAGACAATGTTGTAAAAATCGGACCGGACCGGCGGTTGGACCGACCAACCGGTTTAAGCAAAAAAATTTATTCCGGTTCGACTAAAATCAGATTTTTTTTTTTTTTTTTTAAAGAACCGTCGGTTTTTTTGTCAAAACCGGATTCAACCAGTGAACCCGCTGAATCGGTTCACAATTGAACTGGACAATTTTATTTTATTTTATAAAAATTCAATAAATTATCATGTGAAATTTGGACCATTTGATTCTTGATTTGGTTTTAATCAACTTTATAGTTGTAAAATTAAACCAAACCAACATACTTATGACCAAACCAAACTAAACCAAGAAGTAAATATGGATATTTTACCTATTTGAACGAAATCAAACCAAGTCTATTGAACTCCAATTGAACCGCGGTTGAATCCTGGTTGAACCCCGGTCCGACCTATACCAAAAACATTCGGTCCGGTTTTTAAAACATTGATTGGAGAGGCCTCTCCTCGTCAATGAAATCTTCTTTTTTAAAAAATAACAAATAAAAATTTCTTGATAAATTGTCAGAATAATAAAAATTAAAGAATTAGTTGATTTCGTGTTAGTGACTCTTTCTCAATAAATTTCTTGATATATTGTTTGAATCATGTTATTATCCTTTTTGTTACTAAAGCTTATTATGTATAAGTGGGTGTAGACCATCCTTGGACTGTCTTTCTATTAAGTAAAATCATTACTACGGTCCAGAACAACTTTGAGCATTTTTATTGCAAGGACTGGTTGGACTAGCAAGTAACATTGGGTCTTGTTTGGGGACCTTGGCATTTGAAGGGCCTGGAGCGGCCGCCCAGCTTGTCCACCGGCCTTAGGGCCCGCCGGCTTAGCTCTCATATACCTGTAGAGAAAAAAAAAAAATTAATATTCAGCTTTACTATTAAAAACAGGGTCGGCCCTGGACCAGGGTAGCCAGGGCGACCGTCCAGAACCCCCGGATCATGAGGGGCCCAAAAAAGTAGTTTAAATATAAATATGGTAATAATTTTGTGTCTCAAAATAGAACTAGTATATACCATGGGCCCTTTAGACACCAAGTTATTGTGGTGTAGTGGTTAGTACTTTAAAATCTTTACTAAAGGTCTTAAGTTCAATTGTCAGTGGTAGCTATTATTTTTAAAAAATAATAATATTTTTTACATTATGTGCAGGGACCTTATTTTGAAAGTTCGTCCTGGGCCCCCATGAGCTCAGGATTGACCCTGACTGTAAAGAGGCATGAGAACGGTTCAAAATGAGCGTATCTATATCCTCACATAATGAAGGAGAAAAAATCTAAAAGTCTTCTAACTTATGTAAAAAAATCCTAAAAACCTTCTAATTACATGAACATATATGTGAAATGCTATAAACATATCTATAACAAATCTAAATTAAAATATATTCAATATTAAAATTATATTTAAACTAATCATGGTATATTATCTAAATACATATCCAAAGTTTATATATATATATATATATATATATATATATATATATAAAATATATATATATATATATATATATATATATATATATATATATATGTGTGTGTGTGTGTGTGTGTGTGTGTGGGGGGTGGGGGGGGGGGGGGGGGGGGGGGGGGCGATGATGAGCCTGGCTTGTGCGATGCGGGACATCCACAACGACGTAGGACTGACGAAAAATGGCCACGATCTGAGCTGGCGTGGGACAGAATGGGGTGTCCCGTGCATGAAAACTCAACGGCTAGAACGCCGCGCGGGCGATCGAGGACCGGCACCATTCTACCACGGGTATAAACGACGGCCTACCACGCGGCCTGTCGTGCGGCGCCCTATGGGTGTCGGAAAGACGTCGTAAGGACGTCGTGCGCATAGAACGGGTGACTGGACGGCATCGGCTGTCGTAGGCGTCGTGAAGCCGTCGGGGGCGCCTTCGACATCGTGGGCGAAACGAGGCGTTGAGTTGCCAGCATCGAAAGACGTCGGCCGTCCCGTGAGGCTCTGGAGCGCACGGAGTGCGCGAGGCGTACATGTGGGACGATGATCAAAAAGCTAGTGCGGACAAGATTCGCACGAAGAGTCCGAAACGACATAACGATCGGCTAAAAATCGTGTACGGAAAGACACGATTTAACTAAACCCGCACGTGATGGTTTTATATATATATATATATATATATATATATATATATGGGAGCGGATCGGGAGCCCCGCCCGCGGAGCCCCGCCGAAGCCCCGCCCTCCCTTAGCCGTTGGATCGCGCGGGCGGGGGCGGGCCCCACGCGGTCCCCGCGCGATCCGATGGTGCAGGGGGGGGCGGGGCTTCGGCGGGGCTCCGCGGGCGGGTATCCCGATCCGTTTCCTATATATATATATATATATATATATATATATATATATATATATATGTTAGATTTGTATTTAGGATGAAATTAACCCTACTCGCCCCAACTCAAGACAAGGTCAGGTTAAGGTAAAATCAGGCCGAGATAAGGTCGAGTCCAGATTCCGGGTCCAAACAACAGTCCTAGCTTGGTGGTAGGTTGGAGGAGGAGATATTGTCTCGAGAACAAATCACTACATTTTGCTATTTAATCATCCGTGTACGGCTATGGATATGGTAGTGAATTCAAACAGCTATATATTGTCATTTTCTTGTGTAGCCAGATGCAATCCTACAAATAAAGGATTGCACAAGATATTGAACACGAGAAATTAATTTACTGAAATATTACCATCCTCAACGAAATAATGATTGGATATCCTGCTTGCTTTCATTTTTGGTAAGATATGGTGTTAGGTTGCCACAAATTAATGTTTGGTACAGATGATCACTTGCGCAGTTGCGCATGTCAAATTAAAACAGATGACCTGGGTAGTAGTAGGAAAACATTTAAATCCAGCTTGTAAGTACTCGGATTATACGGACTCTCTTTTCACGTTGGAGTTAGGAGCATCATCCATACGGGGTATGGGTGACAAGAAATTCGCACACGAAAGACGAATCAGACCTAATGTTGGAGACAACAATACGGATTGGCTTCAATGTTGAGTCCAACACGTCCAACTCATTGTGGTTGACACACGATAGCGGCATGAATGAACGTGTCTGTTTGGTTTTGTGGTCGAACGGATCATGTTGGATCTCCTTGGTGCTCGGCTTGCGGGAACGGAAAAATGTACTAGAGATGCTAAGGTTGTTCGGCTGACGTAAACAAGAAAAGGTAGCAGCAGTACTAAAGTTGTTTTGTTGACGGGAATGAGTAAATGTAGCAGGGGTGTTAAGGTTGTTTGGCTAACGGAAACAAGCAAATATAGCAGAGGTGTTAAAGTTGTTCGGCTGACGGGAACGAGCAAATGTATCAGGGACGTTAAGGTTGTTCCGCTAACGAAAACGAGCTAAAATGGAGATTGTTGGATTGTATCTCGTTTTCGGTTGAGCTCTCAAATGGGGTGACAATGAAGTTGGTAATTTAGTCACATATCGGATAGGAGTGGAATCGGATAGTTGGTGGGATCATGAGGTATAGATAGTTAGAATTGGTTCAGGCCTTACATAAAAATTCCGGTCTAAGACATATGCGCTCAATCTAATATCGTACCTTATGGACCAAATTCGATTCAGATCACACTGTGTTCTCAACATATTTGTAAGTTATTCAATATATTATTCTCAAAAGTCAGTTTCCATTATTTTAATGCCTTGTGGCTTAATTTCTTAGCTTAATTATTTTCATATATCTCCCTTCACAGTAAATACTTCCATATTTATAAGTTATTAGTTACTAGTTACAGGATTTTCAATTAAGTAAATACAACAAATACAAATGCTTCAGGTCCTCAGGAATATCACAACTCAAACTTCAAAGTATTTTAAAGATGGAAGACCAAGAAAACTGAAAAATTCATAAGCCAAGTTACTTTTCTATTTGCATCTCTAGCTTCCCAAAAGCTTGCAAAGTCAACCACATGTTGTCAATATTTTGTACTCCTCTATGCTTGAAAATTTCACCAGTAACCCTTGAAGTCTTCAGGGTTTGATGTCTCATGTAAGTGTTTTTCAAAAATTTGTAAATATCCTTCAATCGTACACTCTTTGGATCACGACGAGATTTATTTCGTTGGATGCACAACATCGAACTTGTTCTACGATAATATTTTTTTTTTAAATAGTAATTGTCGTGCATCCTAGATGAAATTTGAAATAGGATTAACAACTTATTAATTAATCCCATTATTAGGTACTGATTGAGCACACTGCCACAATTAAATGGAAGGTTTATGAGATCTATTGCTTTGTTACATATTAGCAGAGACGACCACCGACGAAGAGTCATGTATCACGATGTCAACTTTCTCATTAGCAAGATGCTCTATAACACATATTTTGAGGAAGAAGTACGGATGAAGATGACAACAAGGATGATAATTTTTTACTTGAGAGAAGAAAAACAAAATCTCCATTTAGCTGGTTAGGATCTTATATCTCTTTCCGATAACCAAAAGATCACTAGAAATATATATATATTGTTTTCAAATATATATATATATATATATATATATATATATATATATATATATATATATGCTCCAAAAATATATATATATATGTTCCAAAATCAGTCGATTGGTTTTGTATATATTATAGAACCACCCTATTTAACTTGTATTCAAACATTACATTGGAGCTCGTTTAAAATTGACTAACAACCTCGAATTCAATAACGGATATATTATAAATATATTTGTTATTGATAAGGTTATACAACCACCTAACATCTAATACTAACATGTGATTTAACACATCCATTGTTGATGCTCTTTGTTTGTACACTTTATTATTGAGAAAATAATAAGGAGGAGAAGAAGAAGAAGAAAGGAGGAGGAGAAGAAGAAGAAGAAGAAAATGCAAAAACGTTATGGGTGAAGGTGAGGGTTTGCCGACGTCGCAGTCTTTCTAGCTAGCTTTCCTTTCTGTTTTCATGCATGATCAATGTTAATTGTTAACTTAAAGGCACGTGAAACAACTTTTGCGCGCATACACGTAAAAAAAAAAATACAGATTGAAATATAAGAATTTAAACTATGTTAGAATATTTTAACAGGAAATTACATAGGGGGGGGTGAAGTTAGAGAAAATTATATAAAAAGGGGTAAGTTTAGGGAAATTATAAGTAGAGGGACGTGACGACATCAATAATGGCGCCAAGAAATTGGCACCATGTCTGGCGCCAAGGGGCCGGCCCCCCCCTGGCGCCATTACTAATGGCACCGGACTAGCTACCTTTTTTTTTTTGGATTTTTTCTCACTCTGTTACATCTATATATATATAATAGCCAAATAGTGGCATTTCCTGCCCAAAATGTGGCAGCAATATAGTTATGCATCTATATAGTTATACATCATTATTATTCAGCTTAAAACTGTGACAAATTTGTTACAAAAACATAAAGTGGATCAATAACAACTGTGACAAATTTATGACAGTAAAAAACTATTATTCAGCTATACATAAAGTGGATCAATAAATTCGAAAATATACACAGCTGGACAAATCTTAATTGTTATCCTCCTTTCCTACCACTCATTTGCTGATGAATCTGCCTTTGAAAAAATGTGCCTTTGATGTGTCCCCACATGAGGTCTGTTCAGTTTCCCAACAAAGCTGCTGTTGGTTCCAAATATACCATTAATTATGCTGATGAATCTGATCATAAACAAGTGTTCATTTGTTGTTCACTTGACTGTTGAGTTCCCGATAAGGCTGATGTTGGTTCCCAATTATGGCTATTGCTGAGCTTCTCTTCTATTTTGTCTATAAATAGATGGAAGTATGAGCTCAACAAGTCCATACTTTTGACTTGGGAACAAAATCACTATGGCTCCATTTTTCTCTCCTATTCGTGATGTGAATCCTTCAAAAACCTTCTGGAATATGAAGGTTCGACTCTTGCGTCTCTATGAAGTACCTGGATATGGAGGAAAAGGCCAGCCATATAGTCTTGAATGCGTGTTTCATGATGCAGAGGTAATAGTTATTTATATAATATTTTGTCAAAAATAAAATGCACATTTTGGATGTTATAAAATGCATATTTCGTGTAAAAATGTTCACAAATGCCAATTTAAAATGCACATTTACAATAGCATTTCCCATTGTCACATAGCCACAC
This sequence comes from Iris pallida, assembly GCA_029216955.1. Classification (NCBI taxonomy): domain Eukaryota; kingdom Viridiplantae; phylum Streptophyta; class Magnoliopsida; order Asparagales; family Iridaceae; genus Iris; species Iris pallida. The sequence goes on from JANAVB010006599.1 coordinate 4,549,242, forward strand.
TTGCTGGAAAACAGTTATTATATTCGGATTAATATATGCTGGAAAACAGTTATATATAGCACCATACTCATGTTAAATAGTTGATAGACTCAGATTTAGAATTAACCAACCAATGGCTGCAATGAATACCCCGCCAATGGCTGCCAAATCATCATTGCCGAAAGACCAATGGCTGCAACGAATGCCCCGCCAATGTTTTTAAAGATAGCCGACCGACATATTTAAATGATAAAACACAAATACACCATGAATTTGTTTAAAAAAAAAAATCACAAATGCCATTGACCAGAAGGACATCTTTTACAATAGCTGTTCATATTGTCACATAGCTTTATTTGCCAAATTTAATTCCATCGTATATGGATTTTTTACAAATGCTCATGATTAAATTCACAAATGCCATTGTCCAGAATGTGAACAGCCTTTACAATAGCTGTTCACATTGTCACATGCCTTTACAATCCGATAAATTATTATTAATATAACTTATGTCAAATTTAATTCCATCGTATTTTACATGGGAATCAAGTTTATAAATGAAAGTAATGTATTTACCGGATAACAAAATTGAACAGATAAAAAAAATACAGATAGATGGCATTTGAATTTTTATATCAAATATCTAAGAAAAAAAAAATAAAGAACAGAAACCCCTACCAAAATAAACATGAAATTATATTCACGAGTAATAAATGATGAATTCATTTTTTATATAGTTCAACATTATGATATATTTCAACTGAAATCATTTTTTGTCTTTGCAGGGTGATCGGATTCATGCAAGTATTAAGAAAGACCTAATACCCAGCTTTCAGACAATGCTGAATGAGAGAAAGCTTTATGCTATTCGCTGCTTTGTGGTTACAAATAATACCATGAAATACAAGACAACCTTGAACAAATACAAGATATTATTCCTCGCAAAAACGAAAGTTGTTGAAATTTTTGATGAACAGTTTCCTTCTTTATTTTCAGTTTTTATAACTTTTCTGAACTTTCAACTGATGAAAAGTTAGAAGACAGCAGACTTATCGGTAACATTATTTTAATTTTTTCATTACAATTTTTAATATGTTATTCATAAAACTGTTTAATCGTTTAATTTTATATTAATCTTATTATTATTTTTAGATTTTATTGGACGAGTAATCACTTTAGATCCTCCACAACAAAGGGATTTGAAGGATGGGCCAACACGACTTATGGATATTACACTTGAAGACAACGAGTATTATTTTAAGATTTATTATTTCTTAATTCTTTCAAAGAACAGTTATATTAATGTAATGTTTTTCTTAAAAAGTATGTTATATATTCTATTTTCAGGAAAAAACGTTTGCAATGTACTCTGTGGGGACAATTGGTTGATGAGATGGTTTCGTACGTTAGTAATGTTAAAAATGAGCCAGTGATAGTGATACTGCAAATGTTTCGTACCAAATTATATAGAGGTAATAATTATGGCTAACATAATGCAATAAATATACATATTTAGGTCTAATGTAAAATAATGTAATATATTTGCAATTTATTTTGTTCATGCATAGGTCATATTACGGCATCCAACACATATTATGTGTCAAGGTTGTTGTTTGGTGTTGAATTCCAGAGATTGAAAATTACAAATCGAGGTATAATTCTTAAACTAAATCAATATTTTTGGATGTTACTATTTTATTTTTTTCAAAACAAAAAAATTAATTGTTTCGATATCTTTTGTGTGAAGGATGATTGAAGAGAGTAGTGAATCATCACAATAAGTACTATTTCACTAATACTACGAATGCGGTTGAGAATGAGTTATCAAGTGGTCAAGCTATTGTTAGGACTATTGATCAGCTAAAGGAAAACCTTGAGGTACAGAAAAAAAAAATAGTTGGTTAACTATTTTTATATATCAGCTACGTAATATAAACTCTATTTTGAAATCTCAGATTGGAAGCTTTTGGGTCTATGCTGAGATTGTCGAAGTTGGTTTAAGAAATGATTGGTGGTATTTATCATGTAACAAATGTCCGAAAAAGCTGGATAAATGTGGTGATTTGTTTTATTGCGAGAGATGTGACAAATTTGAAAAAGATGTTAATATAAGGTAAGCACACAATACAAAAATAAAACAAAATAAAAAGCCAAAAAAAAAAACAAGAAACCTCCAAATCCTAACATGTATAGCTAGATATAAAACATTTCTTCATGAATCACCCGGAAAAAAAAACAAGAAAAAAAACTGTGTAGATCTGAAAAACGTGTAGGTCTGACATATTTTGTAAAAAAACAAGAGTAAAAAAAAAAGAATACATAGATCTACAAACGTGTAGATCTGAAATATTTTGTACAGCTGCCAATAATGAATTTCTAGCCATTTGCTCTGAAAGCATCAGAACTATGCCTCAGATAAATAAATTTCTAGCCATTTGATCTGAAATCTTTTAATAACCATGAACAAAAAAGCATCAGAACTATGCCTCAGATAAATAAATTATGCAGCAAATGAATTTCTAGCCATAGATTGAAAAACCAATGCTTCAAATGGATTTGTACAGCTGCCAAGAATGAAAAACCCAACAGAAAAACCGATGCTTCATGGAGAGAGAGAGAGAGAGAGAGAGAGAGAGAAATGTGGGTTGGTTTAGATGCCAACGTTTTTAAGTATTGGTGGTTTAGAAAAACCGATGCTTCATGGAGAGATAGAGAGAAATGTGGGTTGGTTTAGATGCCCACAGTTTGTAGTATTGGTGGTTTACAAAAACCAATGCTATACTGCCACCGGTATGCACACAGTTTAAGTATTGGTGGTTTAGAAAAACCAATTAGCTGTGGGTTGGTTTATAAAAAACTAACAGCTGTGGGTTGGTTTAGAAAAGTTCTCATCATATGTGGGTTGGTCTACAAACATTTTTAAGTATTGGTGGTTTAGAAATACCAAACAGCTGTGGGTTGGTTTAGATGCCCACAGTTTAAGTATTGGTGGTTTTACATTGGAAAAACCAAACAAAAAACCACTGCTATACTGCCACCATTATATTTGGATATTTTTTTTGGAAGCTGGCGGTTTTACATTGGAAAAACCAAGCAGCTGGCGGTTTTACATTGGAACGTTATATTACTAAACAGCTGGCGGTTTAACATTGGAAAAACAAAACAGCTGACGGTTATTTATTAATCGGGATTACCAAAAAATTATATTTGGAAAAAAATAATCTGGTTATTTATTAAGTGTGATTGTAAAAGGATTATATTTGGCAACTGTAGGCTAGCTCTTTATTATTTATAATTTTAAATAAGTTATATTTGGCTGGTGTTGGACTGGCTCTTTATTATTTGTAATTTTAAATAAGTTATATTTGGCAGGGGTTGGTCTAGCTCTTTATTATTTGTTATTGTAATAAGTCATATTTGGCCGCTGTAAGTTACTAAAAACTTAAAATATCTTAAACTTTTACATACAAAATGTTCATTCGAAAGTATAGTTTTTCAGTGTACCAAAACCATTTGTTATATAACTATTTATTTCTATCAATATCCATGTTATCTCTCCAAACCTTAGGGTTTGTCTTCTCTGCCGCCTCCTCTCCAAACCCTAGGGTTTGTGCTGGTACGTTCTATCATTTTAACGTGTTTTACATTTGTAGGCCGGTTATTTATTATTCGGAATTGCAAAAAAGTTATATTTGGAATAAAAATAACCCGGTTACTTATTAAGTGTGATTGTAAAAGGTTTTATTACATTTTGCAACTTAGCAAAATGTAAAATTTTGTACTATCTATTTGTTATTTTTGGCAGGTTTAGTTTACTAAATGCTTATCATATTTCTAATTGGTTGTTGTTCTTGCAGAAAATCAAAATCATAATGCAGATCATTGTACACCTACAAGAAGAAAAATTTATTCTAAAGATGTATTGTTCAATTCTCGGTTGAACATGTCACAGTATTCATCATCTACATATCCTTTTAGTGACATCACGAATGGTATTTTTATATTTTTTACTTTTTCACTTATTATTATTGATAGTATATAAATATATATGTATAAATATATATTTTATTTATTCATATATATACATATTTATATGTCAAATATATGTACATTGTAATTATCTTAACTAAATCAATATTCCCAGTAGGATTTCAAAATTTTTTCTCACTTATTCATTCAATAAAATTTTATTTTGTAGGAAACATAGATGTGGATAGATATGAATGTATGGCTTCATCCAGCAATATTACCTTTCAACCAAAATTTGGTGGCAATGGTATTAACATGACACATTGTACATCATCTACGCCTCCAATTAGCAACATCACGAATGGTATGATATGAGTTTCTCTATATGTATTTTTAAAAATTGATAAATATTTATCTACATATTTTTTTTTATGAACTTCTATGCAGCATGTGGATCAACTGAATATTGTCAAATAATTGGTTCTACGAATAAATATTCATTTGGCTACTCAACAAAGGGATTTACAAAAAAACAGACAAATTATTCAAGAGAAACAAATTTGATCCATGATGAACGAAATGGTCTGAACATGTTACAATATCCATCACCTACATATCCTTTTAAAGATATCACGAATGGTATGTTATACATTTTTTTTTGTTTAGTTTTCTATTATTAGTGTGTGTGTTTGTGTGTTTGCGTTTTTCATAAAATCATTTTATGCAGTGTGTGGATCAAGTCAAGCATCTAAGTTAACTACTTCAATGAACCAAAGTTCTGTTGATTGCTCGAAGAAGTCATTTACAAAAGCTAAAGAGCATTCAAGTATGTCTTTTACCTAATGACTTTTATAAAGTATACAAAAATTAGTTAACAATTTGCATCCATATCAAATTAGCGTAAAGTTATATTTCAAAATTTATCATACATTTGAAAATTAACAATGTTTTCAAATTATAAAAAAGGGAAATATCTTCAAATATTTTCATTCTTTCTTTTGCTTTGTCTTTTAAATTTGCAGAGATTGTTGAAATGACGAATGAAGAATGTCAATATGATCATGGACATGCTAATCTTACAATTGGTATTTTCCAAAATAAACACACACACACACACACACACCACACACATATAATTGATCTAATTTATTTTATGATTGATCTAATTTCTTATATTTTTTTTTATTGATAGATTACTGGGATATCGGTGATCCAACTTACAAATGTAACTTTTGTGGTGCACACTTTTGGTATGACGAGAGAGTTCAATCTTCCTACAAGTGCAAAAACCCGACATACTCTTTATGTTGCATGCGAGGAAAGATTCAAATTTCACCAATGAAGATACCACCTAAAGTTTTATATGATCTATTATATGGTGTCAGTGATAAGAGCAAGCACTTTTTAGAAAATATAAGATCATATAACAGCATGTTTTCATTCACTTCAATGGGAGGCAAAGTTGATCCAGAACCGAATCAAGGAAATTCTCCACCAATTTTTAGACTGCATGGTCAAAATTACCATTTATTGGGAAGTTTATTACCGGTGCAAGGTTCAAGTCCAAAATTTGCACAACTATATATCTATGATACAGAAAATGAAATCCAAAACAGATTAAAAGCTGTTAGGTGTGTATTGAATTTTATAACAAGCATATGTAAAATTATATTTTTATCATCTGTTAATGTCTTCAGTCTTCTTATTTATATTTTAATATTATTACAGGAAGATCGATAATATAAATAGTTTGCATGCAGAAATTGTACATGACTTGAAGGATATGTTGGATGAAAATAATGTTTTAGTTAAATCATTTAGAATGGCTCGTGAAAAAATTTGTGAATTAGGTGATTCAAACGTTCGATTGAAGTTGATTGGGAGGAGACATGGAGATGGACGACAATATAACTTGCCTACAGTTTCTGAGGTGGCTGCTTTGATAGTTGGAGATCTTGATGAATGCTTAGGTGACAGAGATATTATGGTTGAAACACAAGTTGGGAATTTACAACGAATAAATGAGTTAAATGCTTCTTATTTACCATTGCAATATCCTTTGATCTTTCCCTACGGTGAAGATGGTTATAGAGAAGACATTCCTTTGTCTGAAACAACCAATACAAGTAATGGTGGAAGGATGAGAGTAAGTATTAGAGAATGGTTTGCTTATAGACTGCATGAAAGGGATAATGAGCCTTCTACCATTTTTGCTACTAAAAGACTTATGCAACAATTTCTGGTTGATGCTTATACAATGGTTGAATCTGCAAGATTGAAATATATTCGAATACATCAAAAACAATTACGTTGTGAGATGTATAAAGGACTTACAGATGCATTATTACGAGGTGAAACAGATCCGACTACTCAAGGAAAAAGAGTTATTCTACCATCTTCTTTTACAGGAGGTGCTCGGTACATGATACAAAACTATCAAGATGCAATGGCAATATGTAGATGGGTTGGTTACCCGGATTTGTTTATAACATTTACATGCAACCCCAAATGGCCTGAAATACTTCGATATGTTGGAAAAATGGGTCTTAAACCTGAAGATCGACCAGATATATTGTGTAGAATTTTCAAGGTGAAATTGGATGGGCTGATCAAAGATCTGAAGCATAATAAAATATTTGGAACAGTTAGAGCTGGTAACGATCTTGCCATATTTTTCATTATGTACATAATCATGTATTGTATTACTAAATTTAATTAATAAAATATTTATTTGTTTTTTTTTCAGTTATATATACGGTCGAATTTCAAAAACGTGGGTTGCCACATGCTCATATTTTATTGTTCCTAGCCAAAGAAGATAAATTTCCATCAGGAAATGATATTGACAAGATCATCTCAGCGGAAATTCCCAATCACAAATCAGATCCTGCTTATTACAATGCAGTGCGAGATTTTATGATACATGGACCTTGTGGTACTGCAAGAAAGAATTCACCATGTATGTTAGATGGTCGTTGCACAAAACATTTTCCAAAGAAATTTATTCAAAATACTTTGGTTGATGAAGATGGATATCCAATATAGACGTAGAGATGATGGAAGAACTGTTTTAAAGAATGGCGTTGAACTAGATAATCGATTTGTAGTGCCTCATAATCGTTATCTATTGATGAAGTATGGAGCTCATATGAATGTTGAGTGGTGCAATCAGTCTCGATCTATAAAATATTTGTTCAAATATGTGAATAAAGGACATGATCGGGTAACGGCATCTTTCTATAAAACTACAGATGATGATGATGAACCCAGCAAACCAGTTGATGAAATTAACATGTATTACGATTGTAGATACATTTCTGCTTGTGAGGCAGCATGGAGATTGTTTGGTTTTGAAATTCAATATAAGAACCCTTCTGTTGAGCGACTTAGCTTTCACTTACCCGACGAGCAACCTATTATATTTTCAGATGCAGATGCTATTGATACAATTATTGACCGTGCCAGTGTGAAAGAAAGTATGTTCTTAGCTTGGTTTGAAGCGAATAAGAGGTATCCAGAGGGAAAAAATCTTACATATGCTGAATTTCCACAAAAGTTTGTTTGGAAACAAAAGACAAGAGAGTGGACTCCGAGAAAGAAAGGTTTCTCATTAGGACGAATTTTTTATGTTCCACCTGGTTGCGGTGAGATGTACCATTTAAGATGTCTTCTCAATATCGTCCGTGGACCTACATGCTATGATGATATTAAAAAAATCAATGGTATTCATTACGAGTCATATCGTGAAGCATGCTACGTTTTAGGATTGTTGGAAGATGATGATGAGTATATCGATGGTATTATTGAGGCAAGCTATTGGGCATCTGCATATTCTTTGAGAAATTTATTTGTAACATTGTTGTCATCTTGCTCTATAAGCCGGCCTGAGTTAGTTTGGAAAAAATGTTGGACATACTTATCGGATGATGTTTTATATAATAAACGAATTGCGTTGAACGACAAAGGTAAAATGTTTCTTTCCTATTTTAAGTTCAAATTTGGTTTGCTGTTATTATTTCATATTCAAGAAAAATATGGCAACTAATTCTAACATTTTTTTTTCAATTCTAGATTTGCTTATGAGTGAGAATGACATTCAAAACCACGCTTTGGCGGAGATTGAAAAGTTGTTGAGAAATTGTGGTAGAAGTTTGAGAGAATTTCCATCAATGCCATTTCCAAACATTGACTACTTATCAAATACTACAAATAGATTACTAAATGATGAATTATGTTATGATCGAGCGACTCTAGCAGAAGAACACAGACATCTATGTGCTCGCTTGAACGATGAACAACAATATGCTTATAACAGAATAATGGATGCTGTTAACTCTACAAATGGTGGTGTTTTCTTTTTGTACGGATATGGCGGTACTGGCAAAACGTTCATCTGGAGAACATTATCTGCAGGGTTGAGATCCAAGGAAGAAATTGTTCTAAATGTTGCTTCCAGTGGAATAGCATCACTTTTGTTACCTGGTGGACGAACTGCTCATTCAAGATTTGCTATTCCAATAAATGTAAATGAGGATTCAACATGCAATATCAAACAAGGAAGTCAACTTGCAGAACTAATAGTTAGGTGTAAACTTATAATTTGGGATGAAGCGCCAATGATGCACCGATATTGCTTTGAAGCGTTGGATAGAACGCTTAGAGATATAATGCAATTTACCAATCCATTAAGTTCTGAAACACCATTTGGAGGAAAAACTATTGTCTTCGGTGGAGATTTTCGTCAAATATTGCCTGTAATTCCAAAAGGTAGTAGA